>BJKM01000971.1:0-140075 GCA_015082035.1 Chaenogobius annularis | reverse complement strand
ACAGTGTAGTTTGTAGTTTGTAGTTTAGATTGTTTGTATTTTATTATTTAGGGGGAACCTGAATCCTGACCTCCCGTGAAAACATTACTTTCATTTGAGTTTTTACGACGTTTGTTCACTTTTGGAGAGTTCCTGAGTTGAAGATTACAGACTGTATTAAATTTCCGTTCAAAATGTGACTTTGGCCTTTGCGTCTGAACACGGTTTGTGAAGAGGAGTTTAAACGTGAGGAAAACGCTCCGATCATGAACCGCCCTTTGGTGCTTTTTCTATGCATTACTTTTATTTAGCACGACTCAAAGAGACAGATCCAGACCCAGATCCAGACCCAGATCCAGATCCAGACCCAGATCCAGACCCAGATCCAGACCAGATCCAGACCAGATCCAGACCAGATCCAGACCAGATCCAGACAGATCAGACCAGATCCAGACCCAGATCCAGAACCCAGATCCAGACCCAGATCCAGACCCAGATCCAGCCCAGATCCAGACCAGACCAGACCAAGACCACACCAGATCCACACCAGACCAGACCAGATCCACACCAGATCCACATCCAGACCAGATCCAGACAGACAGATCCAGACCAGATCCAGATCCAGACCAGAGCCAAACAAAGAGACCATTTGAATTGGTCCAAACTGTAAAATTGGTGAATTTGAGTTCTACTTAAACCCTTTAATGTTGCATGAGTTTTAGTTGGATTAGAATTGTTTTCATCCAGGGCAAAGTGACAGGATGAAACCAGCACTTTGAACCTTACTTTGTGCTCCTTTTTAAACATTTTTATTTTCATTTTACGCCTTTTGTTTCCAACAGTGATTTTTCTGTTTTGAGGATGTTTGATGTTTGTTTGTTTTTAAAGTCGCAGCGTAAAAGAAAAGCTCCAAACGTGATCAAAGTTAACGATGATCAAAAAAAAATCAACCATGAACTGGGTCCAAAAAAAAAAAAAAAAAAAAAAAGTATTTGATCTGAATGGATTCTCACCTGGTTGAATGAAGGTTAATAAATGAACAAATTAACTGACTAATCATGACTAGTCGACTGTAGAAAACGAAACAGATCTTTTTTAACAAATACGGGGAAATTCAATCAAAATGTTTTTTAAAAAAGCATAAAAAAATCATCTTTAACTGCGTTTTGCGACCTTTTTTGGGTCACAACACGCTTTATTTTTTGGCTTTTGGTTTTTAGTTGTTTAGATTTGGCAGCGCTGATTGTTTGGCTTTGTTTTCCGGACGCTGCAAAAAGCTCAACGATTTTTATTATTACAGCTAAATCCATGTGGGAATCCAAATTTCACTGTTCAAACACTTCATCTGTAAATATTCTCAGTCGCCATAGTTACGCCTTCATTTGGTTAAAAACGCATTCAGAACTTGGAGCTGACCGTTTGTCGAATGCTACATGCTAACCGTTAGCTGCAGCTGGAAACTTAAGCAAATGTAGTTTTGACCTGAAATCTACTCGAGTCGTCTTCTTCTTCTTGCTCTTCCTCTTCCTCCTCTTCTCTCTCGTTGGTGTTTGACTTCGTACGGCTTGTGTTTTGCTTCTTGGTTCAGAGTGTGTTCCCTTTAAAGACTTTGTAAGCGACTGTTGAAACTTGATCCGAGCTCAGGGAGGTTCTGTCCCTTTTTCTAAACTCATCAAACCGACTGTCGCTGCAGCAGTGGGAGAACGTGCAACGGTAAAGACTCCACTTTCGCACGGTCACCGGACAATTAATTCAACTACGCGAGCGTGAAGATGCTGACACATTCTTTTCCAGTCAGAGTGCGCCTCGCACTCGCGATGGTGTCTTTCATTTACCCTCCTCTCTGAGGCCCAGAGCCTGAAAGAGGTGAAGTGAGGGGACGCAGTCCAGATATATCGGTCTTCAGGCCGGCCGGGGTTCCTAAATAGACCGGGGTGGCTGATGCCAGAGAAGCAACAGCTTAACACCGGGCGAGCATTACAGGGTACCAGAGTGCACTAGCAGGTTCTATACCGGGACGTGGCGCTTAAAACCTGGTAATCGGAATCTCAGTAGAGTTACATACAGCTCTGGGCCGCATAAAGCCTAATCAACTTATCGACAAACACTTGGCCCCTGGCCTAAAACTAAGACTACTAGCCAAAAAAAGGACAATTGTGCGTAGACCTTTGGTTTGTGCTATTTTAATTCGTTCGGCCATTGGTTTAAATCTTGGAACCAATGGCCATGCAGCTCTGGGCTTTTTTACAATCGGAAAAGGGTCCTGGGTGTTCAAGGAGTCCGGTTCTTGGTTTCTATGGTCCTGGAGTTTTAGGTCCGAAGGTTCAAGCATATCAATGGTATTATATTAAATTAGGAGTTCAGATTTCGGTAAGTTTGTACTTGCTATGGTAGGCCTTCAAACTCTAATTGATTCAGTTTTAATCCTGATGTCGGCTTGGGTTTGGATCGTTGTATTCCTTTAGCCCTGAATATATACGACTAGGTGCCCGAGGTCCGTTTCAGGTCCGTTTGCAGGTCGTCCTGGTCCAGTCCTGGTCCAGTCTGGTCCCGTCTGGTCCGTCCTCGTCCCGTCCTGGTCAGTCCTGGTCGCTGTCAGTCCTGGTTTAGTTTCAGGTTTGCTGTGTCGTTACTTGGTATTGGCAATCCCCGATCTGCAGGGGATCAGTGTTTCGTGATTTTAACGAAAATTTCAATCATACTATATGCAGACACCTTTTATTACTCCCTGCGGTTGGTGTTTCAATATGTATAGATTCAATAGGACAGAGCAGCACATTAAATCTACTAGCGATCATCTAACATATAGGTGGTGACATTTTTGTGTTTTGTGATCAATTTAAATTCTTGTTAATATATTCAGTAGTGGGGGTCACATTCATCTTTATCGCAACTTCTTTCTACAAAATCACTATACAATCCCTCTTAGTTCAAAACAACTTCCGTCAACGTCAGAGTGGTACACCTCGGGTTGTTAAAAGACTGCTTTACCAAAAATATTATAAATGGTTTTAAACGAGTGGACAGGATAGATTCTAATTTCTAGATTTTATTTTTTGCAATGTTCATATCCCAAGTCGCTAAAGGCTAATCAGTATCGCGGTCGCTTGATTCTACTCAAGTCACCATTGAATCCTGCATCAGCCGCGGCAGTTCCTGGGGCCCGAAACTCTCAATTGGGAGGATCGGAAAACGGGTTTTTTTTTTTTTTTATTTGTTTTTTTTTTCAATATTTTTTGACTTATTTGCTTTGGGCATGGAACTGATTGAACAAACTTTTTGAATAAAAAAACCAATATAATTCTCAAATATTGATGAGACATGAAGAAAAGCTATGTTAGATAATTGAATCTATGCTTTTAATGAAATCAATAGCGAGAAGGCTGTTCTTTGCAAGTTCACAACAAGAAATCGGATGGTTTGGTTCGTTTTCTAGTGAGGGTGCTTTTCTTACTTCTCTTTGGAAAAGAATGTAACGCCCCACAGAGCAGTTACTGACCTGTTAAATTGGCTCGTGAAGACGTGATCATAAAAACTGCTGTGAGAACGAAAAGCAGGAGAGGCTCAGGATGTTTCATACCTCAGCTTTATACTGGGCTATTCATTTACTTCTCTGCAAAGCAACCATGTCTCTTAAAATGTCTCTTATGTAATGCTTTGGTATTTGGATATACAAACAAGAATTAGGGAGACAATATCTACTCTCCATTAATCCACTTCGTGATAGGATTTATCTGATTATTTTTTTGAGGGAAACGTTGGGTCCTCTGCAGGACTAATGATTCCTGGCATGATTTAGCTTTGTTAACGATAGATTTTCTGCTGCTGGCATAAGTTTCACAATAAGGGTTTAATAAGGACCCTTATGCGGACAGGTAGGGAAAGCTGATGAACAAAATACTTCTCTGTTTACCATTAGGGGCACAACCTTAGCAACAAAAAGGGGACTTTTAAAGGGGGCTTGGGCTTGAAGCATAGCTAATCATTGGGTGTTCGATTTCTTTTCCGGCTTTGGATTTTTAGGCATAGTATTATAAGTCTCGGTAAAAAAAAAAAAAAACGTATACTGAAATAGGTCTTTTTCCTTACTCAACTGCAAATTGGTGGTGTATAAGTCTATAATCACATAGTTTCAACGTTTAAGGCAAAGGAAATAGCATTCTATTAAATCAAGGATGATAAAGAGGCCGCAGCCGGCCGAAATAGGGCCACAGACATTTGATTATATTTTCAATGCTCTCATACGCATGCAAGTTATTACATCAAGCAGAATGAACAATGATTAAAATATCCTTGAATTTCTTTTAAGATCACTGAAGAAGTATTTAATTTATTATCTGGTCACAGACAAAAGTGATGAGATAAACTCCTTTTGTCCACCATCTGATGAAAGAGAACTATCGAGCTCCTGGGTTGTGAAACATAATGGGAAAGCTACAACCCTCTTATTTTCAGTCAAATCCTCCATTCTGGGAAAAATCAGGATCAGTTTGTGCTCCAAACTCACAAATAAAAAAATAAGACTAATAGTCCTAAAATTTGAATAGGCCTTCATTGGCAGTCCGCCTGGACTTTTTAAAAAACTTTATTACAAGTCACTAAATCACAATTTTTATTGGCTTCAGTTTTGAAATTGAGTTTGTGAAAACCCAATAAAATGCTCATTGTACTGACAGTCTATTCCCCAGCAGCAGCTTTAGTCCTGTTTGTATTCACCAGAAGAAAGAAAATGGAGGGATTTGAAATGACATCACTTATAGTGGAGTCAATCAGAAGCAGAGGCCAAAATTACAGTATGTCAGCTTCACAAAGAGATATTTGTTTGTAATCCAAATGCTTCAGTTTGAATTGGGGGTTGCTTTAGTCAGGCGTTTTAGGGGAAATCAGACAAAATGATATGTGATTTTAAATGCGTACAGGATGCACAGTGCCTGTCCTCCAAACACTTATCTCACCCTCTCCAAAGCATAAAGCAGAACCAGTTGTAATGATCTTATCCAATTTACAGATTTCGGAATAGACTTGCTTTTACTTGTAATCTGATTACACACAAGTGTCACATATAATGCACTGCCACATGCCTGGCTGTCAGCCTAATGACACTGTGCAAATGCATGTCTAAAGGAATTAGAGTTTAGAGTTACATGTACAAGTGCCTATTATGGGAAATTCATCTGTGGTGGATTCAGTTTCTGCTTATACTTCTTTCTTCTTTCAAGGTTTCTGAGCCAACTCAATACCACAGGAACTTGTTTGCCTGTGGCTCTGTGTGGCTTGTGCTGTACTTTCCTGCTGCAGAGCTGGTGCAACTTTCACTGTATCCTGTCATTGTCTCCTACTATAAAGCCAATATACCAGAGGGATCAATAGAGTTAAGCTTTATCCTGTAATGATGACAAACTCGGCCGGCAAATTGCACTAAATTGTTTGTCTGAGCAGCGTTTTATGGCTTTTATAGGGAAAGTAATAAGATGTGACAGAAATGGATGAAGCCACGGTGCGGCTGGAAGAGTGCATACACTTAGAGCACTGCACACATTTATTTGTGATATATTAAGCTGAAATGGGCCCAGGCCGGAGCGGCAGAGCGGGGCACACCGAAGGGGAGAGGCCTGCATGCTCATGACAGATATACTACAGAGTGCGAAAGACACACACACAAAGTGATAAAAGCTCTGGTCAGGTTACACATGTCCATTCCCCTCGTCTGGACCATCCATCTCGGTCTTCAATGCCCAGTCACAAGTCTTGACCATACAATTCCCTATCACTACAAACCAAACACAAGTCAGAAGGGGTGTAACGGTGCGCTATGATCATATTTTGGTTCGGTTTTGGTATTGTGCACTTTGACACATATTCACTACTGAAAAATCTAAAGGCAGGGCCTACTCAGTGTAGGAAAAATATTTGAGTTCTCAGTTCTCAGACTAGATCTGCAGATTGAGAATGACTCTTGGATGAGAGTCAAAATGCCGTGTCCAGATGATTACAACTGAAGCTTTTTCTACGGAGGGTGAAAACTCCTGAATGAATGAGGGATTTCACCGGCTGGAGGGGATAGTTTTTTTGGGGACGGGAGGCTGTTCTGAAATCATAAATACTGGCCAAACCAGTTGTCTCATGGGGGCATGGTAGCCCAGCCCTGATCTGTGATACGACACTTTCAGACACGTACATTAATATCTACACAAGAAACTGCCAGAAAATCAACCACTCACTGAAAAAACGGTCAGATTTCCCCAAGCTGTGAAGACAGGCATCCCATGTTTAAAATGTTTAGTTTCTTCTGGGAGGGGACCCCACTGCCTTTTAATCTCTTGGCTGTACACATTCAGACACATATAGAAATAATTTGGAATCGGTTTAGACTTCCAATCCTAAATCTTCAAAGAAATTAGCAATATATGTTATAGACGTCAACATTTACAAAAATAGGCAATAGTGTATTGGTTTGAGGATCAAAACATAAATTACTGCTACTGTGTAAACAAATTGACTAAGATCTGATTGATTGATTTTTCTTTTATTTATATGCTTTAATAAGTCAAATGCTCTATCTGACCCAGAACTTAAATTGAAGAGAACGATAAGGGAACACTCGATGACTTGATGGGACGTACTAAATGCAGTGACTTGACTTGATTAAATTGACAAAGAGCTCAGACTCGACTTCACTTGCCTCGTGATTTAGACGTTAAGATTTGAGACTTGTGGCTGGCACACAGGTGACTTACTCCCACCTCTGCGACTGACCAATCACAAATCCTTCTTGAGACCTCTGACCAATAACACACTCTCTAGTTCTACTGATGCATACAAATGTAAGACCACCTTTGAATCTCCTGACCAATCATGCATCTGGTCCCCTCTGTCACCATTTTTAAGTATGCATCTTCATTTTAAATTAGAAGAGCTGCTCTGCCACCCACGGTTCAACAACTACAAAAGAAACAGACGTTAGGACTTATTTTGAACCAGATACAAACACAAAGACATGGAGAAGAGTAAATTGTTCCAACGACCTACATTTCCAAGAATGCAAACTGTAGCTTCCAACAAAATGCTGCCATTGCAGTAGCTAGTGCTTCATTGTACTTTGTCTTCCAAATACAACAGTTACTCAAATAATCCAGATTTTTTTCCCCCATGTACTGTGCTGGCTATCCGTTGGTCGAAGTGTATCTGTTAAAAAAGGATGGAACCTCAATCATTTGTCTGTGCCTCTGTGTGTTAAGTTTTTCCTCTGTGGTGTTATTATCCCACCGGCAACCAGTGTCCTCCGGGGCATCAGGCGTACTTTAGTTGAGATGGCTGAGCTGCGTTTTCAGTTATCAGAGTGACCAACTCCTAAGCATATGCACATTTAATTTCCTCCACAAGCCATGTAGACGAAATTTAATTTCCATAACATTTGTTCAGGAACATTTCTTCCCATCATACTGATGTATTGGACTGCTTATTGAGTTTGAAACACTTTTTAGAACTGCTAAAAGCAAAGAATGTGCACTGACCATGAAACGTTGATGACAAGATTGAAAAGGTGACTGTGGCGGGTGAAAATAATTCACAGAGATTACAGCCCTGGACGCTGCTTATTACATTCAGCACCCACTCGGAATTTCCATTTGGAACAGCATTTCATGTTATGGGCAATTTATGAAGGACATATCAGCATAACACATTCAAATGAATCACCGGGTTTCAGATTCTGTCCAAGCTGAAGACATAAAGTAGCAGTGGTGTGTTTCTGCCATTCAATACATCAATTATCATTTTCATTTAAATGTCCCTATATTGTCTATATATATATTATGTGTTTGTATGTAAATTGAGTGTGTACAATACATTTCGATATAAGATTTGATACTACTCTTTTAAAATTATATTTCAATTCAAAACAGTGAATCTTTGTTTGATTAAAACCTATATGGGGATCCTGGATGATATTAGCAATCAACAAATAATTTAAATTTAACATGAACACAATATATGCTTGTTTTGGTCTGAAGAATCATGTGTGGTGGTTTTTAACAGAAGCTGCACAACCACAAGAAGTTAAAAAAAGGTATGCCCTTAACATTACAAGGACAATGTGATTTGAGATGTTGCTGCAGAAACTCTGCGTTTGAGTCCTCATGCTGTTACTCCCTTGTGTATCTCACTTAATATTTCCATAGACAACAATCAGCCAAGTTTTTATCTATGTGATCATGTTTCTATATATATATATATATATATATATATATATATATATATATATATATATATATATATTATATATATATATTCACACACTAATGAAAGCACTACTTAAAATCTCTGCTTCTCCTCGGCACCACCCACACTGCTTTAACTCCAGAACCGATGAAACTCCTCAGCAACAGCAGGGCAAGTCTAAAAAAATATTTTATGTTGATTAAAATAACATTTACCAATATGAATGAATGAAAAGCACTGTAATTTGAACATATAACTTATGTTTATTGAGTATCTAGATACAACTCATACTTTATGAGTAGATTCGAGTTGGCATCAATGCCAGGTGTGGATAAACACAGGATACATCGATTGAATAGGCGTATTGTTACTCCTCTACTACATACAGTAAATATGTGTAGATTTAGTGCTGAAGAATAATACACTATTTGCCATTAGTATACATTTTTATATTCCATATGAAAAGTGTTATGATTATAGAACGCAGAGTTAAATAGCACTAAACAAGTTGGAACAGCACTGCATTCTACAAAATAGTTTAAATATCATGGCAATTAGACAGGCCTGTGCCAGGAGCTGGCTGCCATTACGCTCGAGTGACTCAAAAATACACACTAATTGGACATTTAATTTATTCATAAATACCCCATAATACAAAACTGGGGTGCAATTAATTTCTATCAAGATAAATACATGAAAAAAATGAAATCATTTTTATTTAGTTACATACGTATAAGAAAATACCAGTTCTGATTCCTATCCACTTTATTCTTGGGCGCAGCCATCCGTAATTATAATTCTCCTTCTGGTAGTATTATTTTAAATAGAGCTGCCGAAATTATTAGGACATTCAATTCAATAGGCACAACAGCAGTTGTCGCAGTTGGGCGAGAAGCAGATTAAACAATGTTGACATGGATTTAGCAAATGATGTCCCAGCATTCCCTGTCTTTAGACCCTTCTTCTCTGTGAGGAAAAACTAAAAAACTCTGGGAGAACCACAGTGAAGGAGAGGTCCTACTCCCACTGATGGACAGGCTGCAGATGATCCGTGCTTCCATTTGCAGATTTTTTAAGAGCATTCATCGAGGCAGATGAGGAGGAGGATCTGGGTCTACAGGTCAGGGTCGAGCGATGAGATCATGATCATCACTGGAGCAGTATCAGCAGTGTCTGAAACAGTACCAAGAAGGAGAAAAAACATGTGAACAGCAATGATCAGACAAGTAAAATCAAATATTAAATATTGCTGATACAGAAGAAGCAGAGGATAGTGCTCATGCTGCCATACTTCCCCCAGCATAGTTGCTCCTAGGGCAGCGGAGCTGGGAAACTGTAGGTTTTTATTTCTGTTCCTAACTGACCTGACCTCAAAGGGGACTTAAATGGTCTTAAATGGTCTTAAATGAAGAGACTGTGTCGGCCTCTTTGACATGGACAGGGAGCTGATTCCAGGAGTCCAGATGTACTTATTGTATTATATCATCTTTGAGGTAGGATGCGGCCATGTCGTTTATGGCTTTTCTAACTCAAGAGAAGTTTAAAATGGATTCTAAACTTGAGCACCAGCATAATGTGCTCTCTTCTTTTAGTTCCTGTTAGAAATCTTGCTTCTGCATTTTGACGCAGTTGAAAACTTTTTTACACAGCTTTTAGAACATGCTGCAAGTTACAGTAGTCTTATATCGTAACAAATGCATGGATAAGTTTTCCCGCTCACTATTTTATTTTATTTATATTATGCAGATGAAAGTAGGCTCTTTTGGATTGTTTCCAAAAATGTAACTCTCTTAAATGACTACAGCCGAAAGAGAGGAAACAGCTCCATTGGCTAAATTTAATCTTTAAATGCATCCACAATTATGTCCCCTGTTACCTGAAACAGTATTTGGTACAATTTAGCTCATCACATGCTCTTATAAATCTAACATCGCCATTCTTTTGAGTTCCTTTGGTATAAAGAGAAACTGGATAGAAGGCCTTTTGTTTTAAAGCTCCTTCAGATTGGAATAAACTGCCTGTTGATCTTTGTTCTATAACATTTCAATTATATACAGTATATTTTCAGTATACTCCTATTTAAAACTCTCCTGTACCTGCTATTATGTCATACATGACTACTATTATTACCATGTTCTGCATTTCTATTAGAATTTCTGTGTATGTATTACTTGCATGCATTAGAATGTTGTATTCTAAATTAACCAAAAGGTGAGGATATTTGGGGAACAGGGGTGAAGAGCCGGACAATTGTTAATTGTTATGTGCTTATTGTCACGTGTCTGTTGTATGATGTGGGATTAGTTGAGATGTTGCCATCTTTGTGCTCTAGGACCCCCTTGAAGGCACAGATGTGACTAGCTGCATTACTATGCCGTTCTGCCGAAAATTGGCTTTAAAATATCTGTTTCACCCGAAAAGCACAGCAAGACGCTGTGAGAAATGAGTAAACATGGAAAAAACAAGGAAGGTAAAGCTTTGGGAGCTAAACAATCAAAGCTGACTGGAAAAAACCCTCTCACAAGCTAATGATGCTAATAATAACGGGGCTCCTGAAGAGATGCCCCTCGCAACATAGACGAGACCCATTACCAGTGTGAACTTGCAAGGTCCATGGGGTGCAGACAGAGGAGAAGATCTAACTCTACAACAGCTGGCTCTCATGTTACAAAATGCTGCATGATGAGAGCTGAGGTGCGGGCAGAGAACGGTAACCGCTTTGAAAAAATAGAAGCCAATGTGACGGACCTCAAGGCGGGAGGAGACAGCAGACGGCTGAGGTGAACAACGTTTTTCTGAATGTGTTGCGGGAGCTGAAAGCCAAGGTGAGAGAACAAGGGTATGAAGAGAAAGACTTTGGTCCAGATCTCGCATAAACGATCCCAGGCTTGTGGGATTCCAAAGGGGGACAACACTGAGGGCTTTCTTGGGACCGTGATCCCGGACCTTGTATCCGGGACTGGAGTAGCGGTCTATAGTATCACTATAGAGAGAGCACACTGCCTGGGCCAGGAAAGATGACAAGATGATACACCACGAGGCCTGATAATGAGGTTTCGTAACACCATGATGAGTGCGTCATGAAAGCAGCAAAAGTTAAGTTAAGTTGTTGTCATCAGCAACAAGCAAAGTTTTGCTTGTTGCTGAATTCCTCACAGACGTGGCGTCTGTGAGGAATTCAAGAAGAGACGACTCAGGCAGGACTTTTCATTTCCAGCAGTCCTTCCGATGGTGTTTGAAGGTAACACATGCTGAAAACACCAGCATATTTACGTGACCGTGGTCTGGGGAGGTAGTGTAACCAGTTCTATGAGAGGATTGGTACCAGGAGTAGGTTAGAAGACATTCTTCTGTTCATGTTTCCATAGTTCTTGTATTTTTTGTGTTTTCTTCCACCAGAGAGTTTCATACCATTAGTAAGTGAATAAGAGTAAACCCAATGCAATCAATCCAATGGCATCGGAAAAGTTATGAATAGCATCTTTGAATGTTAACGGTATATTAAGGTATATTAAACCAATCGAACAATCAAAAACATTAAGACAAATGAAAAAAGAAAAGAAAGCACAAATGATAAGCCATAAATGGCTAAACAAAACCAACAAAAACAAAAAAATAATTTACAAATGGAATCTAGTACAACTTGTGCGTCACTTTTCCCACACTAATGCCTGTTTTAGGAGGATAAAATGAATGTTGCAATTACTTGGAGACATTTCTTTCTAACTATTTATGAGACAAATAGGGCTGCAGCTATCAATTATTTTAGTATTTGAGAAATCTCGTTATTCTTTTCTTCTAATAATTGAGTAATCGGTTAGTTGTTTGTGTATTCCGTAATCCATTTAAAAGCATATTCATTTTTTTTTCTTAAATAAACGTTATAGTTTCAAGTAATAAACAAATAAAATAAGGTGTTCTTAATTTCACCAGTCCAAACTGTTCTGTTTGTAGACAAAGAATATACCGTATTTTCCGGACTTTTAGCCGCTCCATCTATGCTAATCCGCATTTTGCTCTATTTTTAAAAAACGATAATAAAACATACATAACGGCCGACTTTTGTATAGGCGCAGAACTTTTCTCTTGGACTTTTGGCTCTGCATGAGCTTCTCCCCGCTTGTCACCCTCGTCTCCAGCGTCTCTCAGTCTACATTCTATGATGTTAGCTCTTACGTGCAGTCGCGCTGGCTCTAGCAAGATTCGATGGCCATTCAGCTTAAAACTTGCTTCGTACGAAACTTTCTTCGTTTGGGTTCCATAATGAGGTGGCAAGAATTTGAAAATAATTTATAGTTGGTAATTTGTCGTCCGTGTTCATTGTCTAGCTTGAATAAAAAAGCAAACATCTGCTTCTTTGCTTAACTTTTCTGTAGGTTTTGATTCTAATTCCGGTTAGTTCCCCTAGCGGTGAAAGAAAAAAACCACAGAAAAGCCGCAGCCTCTAAATAAGCCGCATGGCTCAAAACTCTGACAAAGTAGCGGCTTTAGTATAGGAAATACGGTGGTTATATATAAAGGACAAATTAACTTCTCACAGACTGTTTGTAAACAGTTACAGTGGCTATGAATTAATCTGTGTTTATGTCACATCACTTAAAATAAGAAACTTGTTTGTAAAACATGGTTGAGTGAAACCAGTGATACCTCAGGGCTGTGTTCGAATGTCCACACTATTTCTTAGGGCACTATTTAGGGCTCACGCCATTTTGTAGTGGTGTCCGAATGTCCAGCAGGTGAAAGATTAGTGCACACAATGCACCTTGAAAAGCAGAGTGCAGCTATGGTCACTAGACCGGTCAATATAGACCACAATGCATTGCGAGAGTTGGAAAACCACACCGACAGGTCTTTAACTGGACATTTTGGGTTGTGTACAGTCTTGGTTAGTCAATGGGCCATTCTTTTGTCATCACTCCCAGAAGTGTGTGTTTGAGGGAAGTTGTATACCTTTTTTGAATATGATTGTTTTTCTGGGGGGAAAAAAAACATTCTTTTTAGAGATCAGATTAATGTTTGCAACATCTTAAAGTCTCTATTCATTAGCTTTACTTTGGAAAGAATAATTGCTACAGGGAAGGGCAGGTTGTCAGAGCACAGCAAGAAATGGAATGTTTGTCTTCTACAATTGTAAAGTTTCCTTTTCTGTTTAGTTTTTGAATATGCATTGTGTTCTGTCATTTGTGCTGTTTTGTATTTTTGTTTTATTTTTTTTTCCAGGTCTTTGTTTTCTGTCTTTGTATCTACTGTAATGGATGAATGTGATTAATGGATTGTTTGTAAGGATTTACATGAAAAAAGGTTTGACCTCCTTTGGGTTTTGTACAAACAAACAAAGAAAAAAAGAAAAAATTAAGTAGGAAAAAGGGAAAACACTAACTGGGCACTTAAAAAACTCAGAGACTTTCGTTGGAAAGAAGCTATCATATCTCTAAAACCTAAAAAGGGGAACGACCGACTTGATTGTGCCTCATATCTATGCTGAATGTGGACTATCGTATATACACCTCAATTATATCCAAATTATATTATATCAATGCATTTATCATCAACTCTTCTCCTAAATATGTTAAAAACAATTGGTAAAGAGATGGTAATTTTGCTTTGACGGACAAAGAGTGGGAAAAATCTGTACATTCCCGTGGAGGACCAGAAAATAGATGATAAGATCATGTTTATTTGTCCCACAACGGGGAAATTCTAGAGTTGCAGCACAGATTAGGTACAGAAACAGATTAGGCACAGAAGTAGAATAATAAAAACAGATAACTTAGAAAAAATGCTTAATCTTAATAATAATAACGCTCTTCATTTACAGTTGTCATATGGACAGAAGATATTGCACCAGGGATGATTGACATTATGTCCGGTATTGCACATGATTATGACAGTATTGCACATGATTCCCCTCCTTGAACCGACACCTTAACGTGGTGGAGGGGTTTGAGCGCCCGAATGATCCCAAGAGCTATGTTGTCCGGGGCTTCAAGCCCCTGGTAGGGTCTCCCAAGGCAAACAGGTCCTGGGTGACGGGTCAGACAAAGATCGGTACACAAGCCCCATATGATTAGAAAAATACCAAGGCCAGTTACGTACGTCACCCGGATTGGCGTTACCGGGGCCCCACCCTGGAACCAGGCCTGGGGTGGGTGCTTGACGGCGAGCGCCTGGTGGCCGGGCCTTTCCCCACGAGGCCCGGCCGGGTGCAACCCGAACGAGTGACATGGGGCCGTCCTCCCGTGGACCCACCATCTGCAGAAGGATCCGTAAGGGGCTGGTGCTGAGGGATCTGGACGGCAGTCGATGGCAGAAGCCTCGACGACCGTATCCCCGGACACAGAGACTAACTTTGGGGACATGGAACGTCACCTCGCTGGGGGGGGAAGAGCCTGAGCTTGTGCGGGAGGTTGAACGGTACCGACTAGATATAGTCGGCCTCACCTCCACACACAGTTTGGGCACTGGAACCCATCCTCTCGAGAGGGGCTGGACGCTCCACTTCTCTGGTGTTGCCTACGGGGAGAGGCGGCGTGGGCGGGCTGGCGTGGGCTTGCTTATTGCCCACAGCTCAGCCGCCACGTGTTGGAGTTTACCCCAGTGAACGAGAGGGTCACCTTCGGGTTGGGGACAAGTCTCTCACTGTGGTGTCGGCCTACGGCCAACGGTGCTGAGTACCCGGCCTTCTTGGAGTCCCTGGGAGGGGCACTGGACAGTGCGCCGACCAAGGACTCCGTTGTTCTACTGGGGGACTTCAACGCCCACGTGGGCAATGACAGTGACACCTGGAGAGGGGTGATTGGGAAGAATGGCCTCCCCGATCTAAACCCGAGCGGTGTTCAGTTATTGGACTTCTGTGCTTGTCACGGACTGTCCATAACGAACACCATGTTCAAGCATAAGGGTCTCCACCAGTGCACGTGGCACCAGGGCACCCTAGGCCGGAGATCAATGATCGACTTTGTTGTCATGTCATTTGACCTCCGGCCGCGTGTCTTGGACACTCGGGTAAAGAGAGGGGCGGAGCTGTCAACCGATCACCACCTGGTGGTGAGTTGGATCCGCTGGCAGCGGAGGAAGCCGGACAGACTTGGCAAGCCCAATTGTCTAGTGTGGGTCTGTTGGGAACATCTCGCGGAGCCCGCTGTCAGCAGGGTCTTCAATTCACACCTCCGGGAGAGCTTCACCCAAATCCCGGGGGAGGCTGGGGACATTGAGTCCGAATGGACCATGTTCTCGACCTCCATTGTCAATGTGGCTGCTCGGAGCTGTGGTCGCAAGGTCTCAGGTGCCTGTCGCGGCGGCAACCCCCGAACCCGGTGGTGGACACCAGAAGTAAGGGATTCCGTCAAGCGGAAGAAGGAGGCCTATCAGGCCTCTTTGGCTTGTGGGACTCCTGAGGCCGTTGACGTGTATCGGCGGGCCAGGCGTGCCGCAGCTCATGCTGTCACAGAGGCAAAAACCCGGGGCTGGGAGGAGTTCGGGGAGGCCCTGGAGGAGGACTATCGGTCGGCCCCAAAGAAATTCTGACAAACTGTCCGGCGCCTCAGGAGGGGGAAGCAGTGCTCCACAAACACCGTTTAGGGTGCGGGTGGGGACCTGTTGACCTCGACTGGGGATTGTCGGGCGGTGGAAGGAGTACTTTGAGGACCTCCTAAATCCCACTGTCACGTCTTCCTGAAGAGGAAGTAGAGACTGAGGACTCGGAAGCTGACTCATCCATCACCCAAGCCGAAGTCACTGAGGTTGTTGGCAAACTCCTCGGTGGCAGGGCTCCAGGGGTGGATGAGATACGCCCCGAGTACCTAAAGTCTCTGGATGTTGCAGGACTGTCTTGGTTGACACGTCTCTGCAACATCGCGTGGCGGTCGGGGACGGTGCCTCTGGACTGGTAGACCGGGGTGGTGGTCCCTCTGTTCAAGAAGGGGGACCTGGAGGGTGTGTTCCATCTATAGAGGGATCGCACTCCTCAGCCTCTCTGGTAAGGTCTATTCCAGGGTACTGGAGAGGAGAATCCGACCGATAGTTAAACCTCGGATTCAGGAGGAGCAGAGTGGTTTTTGTCCTGGTCGTGGAACACTGGAGCAGCTCTATACTCTCCATCGGGTGCTTGAGGGTTCATGGGAGTTTGCCCAACCAGTCCACATGTGCTTTGTGGATCTGGAGAAGGCTTTCGACCGTGTCCCACGGGGTACCCTTTGGGGGGTTTTGAGGGAGTGCGGGGTCCGGGGCCCTTTGCTCAGGGCTGTCCGGTCCCTGTATGACCGGAGCAGAAGCTGTGTTCGCATTGCCGGCAGTAAGTCAGACCTGTTTCCAGTGCGTGTTGGACTCCGCCAGGGCTGCCCTTTGTCACCGGTTCTGTTCATTGTTTTTTATGGACAGAATTTCTAGGCGCAGTCAGGGGGGCGGAGGGGGTCCGGTTTGGAGAGCACAGGATCTCATCTCTGCTGTTTGCAGATGATGTTGTCCTGATGGCTCCATCAAACCTGGACCTGCAACATGCACTGGGACGGTTTGCAGCCGAGTGTGAAGCAGCTGGGATGAGAATCAGTACCTCCAAAATCTGAGGCCATGGTTCTCAACCAGAAAACGGTGGCTTGTTCTCTCCAGGTGGGTGGGGAGTGAGTGGAGGAGTTCAAGTATCTCTGGGTCTTGTTCACGAGCGAGGGAAGGATGGAGCGTGAGATTGACAGGCGGATCGGTGCAGCGTCTGCAGTGATGCGGTCGCTGCATCCGACTGTTATGGTAAAGAAGGATCTGAGTCGAAAGACAAAGCTCTCGATTTACCGGTCAATCTACGTTCCTACCCTCACCTATGGTCATGAGCTTTGGGTAATGACCGAAAGGACAAGATTGCGGATACAAGCGGTCGAAATGAGTTTCCTTTGCAGGGTGGCTGGGCGCTCCCTTAGAGATAGCGTGAGGAGCTCAGTCACAAGGGAGGAGCTCGGAGTAGAGCTGCTGCTCTTCCACATCGAGAGGAGCCAGCTGAGGTGGTTCGGCATCTGTTCCGGATGCCTCCTGGGCGCCACCCTAGGGAGGGCATGTCCCACCGGGAGAGGCCCGGGGAAGACCCAGGACACGCTGGAGGGACTATGTCTCTCGGCTGGGATCCTCCCGGAGGAGTTGGAGGAGGTGTCTGGGGATAAGGAAGTCTGGGAGACTGACTGCTGCCCCCGCGACCCGGCCCCGTATAAAGCGGAAGAAGATGGGATGGATGGATGCACATGATTATGAAAGCTGAATGACAGTATTCATTGTAAAGTCTGACAGCAGCAGGATGAAAAGACCTGCGAAACCTCTGATTCACACAGCGAGGGTGGATCAGTCTGTCACTGAAGCTGCTCTCCAGAGCGGACAGAGTGTCCTGCAGGGGGTGAGACTCATGGTCCAGCATAGACGTGAGTTTAGCCAGGACCCTTCTGTCCCCACCTCCTTCACCGAGTCCAGAGCACAGCCCAGGACGGAGCGGGACTTCTTGATGACTTTGTCCAGCTTCTTCCTCTCCCTCTCCGTGATGCCACTGCTCCAGCAGATCACACCGAACAGGAGGGGTGATGCCACCAGCGAGTCGTAGAAGGTCCTTAGGAGTGGCTCTGTCACTCCAAAGCATTTAAGCGTTGTATTTACGCCATGGAGCCACGCTGTTTACGCTGGAGACACAGCGCAGCAGGTTTATCTCAGATGTTATCAGGGCGGGGTTAGGGCTAATGCTTCTCCGTCAACTCTGTGCCGCACGCGTTATTTTCCGTGTTAACGGATTAAAACTGCATCTACAGACGTCTGTGTTCAAAGGTACATCCAAAATGATTCAGAATGAGCCCCGTGACTGTGGCTGACGGACATTTGATGTGTCGAACCTGTAGCACTCCGTTATCTTGACTGCACACACACCAAACTGTGAGTGTCTGAGTGTTTTTTGAGTTTATTACGCTGGATTATGCCAACGCTGAAAGCATCGCTGAACTTCTATTCATACATAGATGCTTTAGTTATTAGAAAACCCATGAAATAATGAATGACATGAAGACTTTCCACAGCAATGTTGTCTGTGATGATTAAATATAAAAATATAAAATGTTATACACATGTAGTTCAGGTTAACTAATGCCACTTAGAAGCTGATCTTTTTGTTTTGTTTTTTGCATTGTTTATGAAACAGGCACCGACAATTGTTGTGTTTTTTTATTTTCTCTTAGGGTAGTAATTGTTACTATGCACTATCACTGGTATTTTTGTTTTGCTCTATACAATCTGATATTTTATAAAGTGTAAAATGTAATTTTATGTCAAATGTATTTACTCACAAATGGTATCTGCCTCTAAGTCATAGTATTACCGTTACCAAAAGTGAAAATAAAGTTTGTTTACTTCATTAATTCAGTTGCAAATGTGTATTTAAAGTGTGTATTTCTACAGCTAATGTAAAATATTCACTTTTGGACATTATATATAAACAAAAACACGGTAATGTCAAATAGCCCCCACTATATTTTGCATCACCAGCCGCCACTGCACTTAAGGACCAAGCAAACTCCCAATTTTTTCCTGATCTCAACTGCCTCCCGTACCCACCGTTGGTACTTATGTCCTTCTGTTCCAATAATTTTTGAGTTGTGCCAATTCATGACATAATTCTCACATTTGCAGTGGTCCAGTATTGCTAATTTTAGTTTTTTTCTGGTGGGCTCTCTCTTTTTCTGGCCTTGTTAGTCTTGTGGTAGTTTAATTTCCCATTTCTGTTGGTGTTCCCTTTTTTTCTCGTGCTTAAACCCCTCCCTGTTTCCCTGGGCATGATTTATTGCATGTTTTGCATGGTATTTTGTTTAACGTCTTACATTTTTGATATGGTTGTCTTGCATTATACTCTCAATATACAGTATACTAGGATCGCAGAACCAATACAAAGAGCCATAATAAAGCACACACAAAGCTTAGACAACTGCTCGTACACAATTCTTGTTCCAATTAGTATATCGTCTTAATACTAGTTTAAAGATAGAATTCAATAGCGTTTAAAAATATATTAAAAAATAACTTCAGTCTTGCACACACAAGGACTACCCTACACTACCGTCTGCTGGTGTCCTCCAGGGGCCCATGTTGTGACAGCTGACACAGAGCTGCGGTGCCATGGCTCTGATGACCGCGCGTGCCACTCTGGTTCACAGTGTAACATAAAACTGTGATGTGTACCAACTGACTTCTGACCCGCGTCAGCTTCCCTTTCAGCTCTGATATATCTGCCATCCATCACAACTCCATCTGGACCCTGTCATCCCACACTGTCCGTCCACTCACTGACAGAGCTAATATCTGTGAGAGTCGTCTTCGCTTTGCTCTGGCATTTGACTTTTTACAGGGAAGAGAAAAGCAAAACGCAACTTTTCAAGTTATTTACTTTGGGTCAGTGCTCTCTGCAAACTACTGCAGGTGAAAAGGAAAATATCTTACATTTAGAAAAAATAATTCTTACGTATGATTAAGTTTTTCATCATGTTACGCTTTCATATAAAATAAAGCATTTTATGTGTACAAAACATTCTAATAATTATTAACATTTACATATTTTTTTTTATACATTATATACAAAAACATTTTCTGAAGGAAATTGGTGTTAAAAATCATTTTCTTTTTTATGAACAATCCATGTACTCTTCATTCATGAAAAACGTAAAGAAATACGTTTTTTGTCTTTCTTGCTGCCGTAATAGATTTAAAATGCAGAAAACGGATAACTAACGTACACATGTATTTATTGCCATTTTGTCAGTGAGTCGGAAGTGCCCCAGAAGGAGTTAATGAGGCGAACTTAAAGCTACAAGTTTTTAAACATAGAAGAGAGCGCCTGAGGTAACAATGGAGCAAACTTGGAGGATTTTTCAGGTTTAGTTCTAGAATATTTTGAAAGTGGCAAGACACATGCAGAGAAATCCACCACATTACAGCATTTGGGTTTGTCAAAGTGTTCAGAAACGTCTGTGAGAAGATTTTGTATGAATCATCAGCGGAGACAAAAAAGATGCTCAAGTTATGGATGCTCAACTGGAAATTGCAGTCGCGGGATCAACACACAATACCTCACAAAGACAACAATTCTGAAAAAAAGAGTGTGCCACAATACTCCAAGATGCAAAAGTCACATCACAAGCATTTTTTCAGTTGCTGTCAAGGGCCAACCTGGTGTTAGGTTCGAGGTGCATTCTTTTTTTTTTTTACTGTGGCTGTGTCTCAATGCCGGGTCTGCATGCTCTGAAGGCTACGTTTGAAGGCCGGTTGCGTCACTTCCTGCGCAACAAGGCTGTCCCATTTCGTGCAGCCCACAAATGTGGCCAGCGTTTCCATGGAGATTGGCCGTGAACGAAGCCGTGAAAATGCACACTTAGCGGCCTGATATATCCCACAATGCACTGCCCGGCGCAAATCAGATGTTTTTAAAACAGTTGGAGCAAAACAGCACCCCCCGACAGCGGAGGAAACATGAAAGTACACGCACGAGGGTTGTCATAAAATAAGGGCATAACGATCCCAAAACTGTAAAAGAAGTTTGGTTTTAACTGTATTTTGCAGCTAATTTTAATGTTGTCTGTAACACATTAATATAAAAGCTAATGAATCGGGGTGGGAGTAAAAACGTTTTGTCATAATTATGGTTTATGTTGACTGCCATAAATGAGACGTCGTGAACCTGACAAACAAGCTCTATTCTGATCATTAAATTTATTTTTTCCAGAAACACAGATCTCTCTCTTTATAGTAAGTGACTTAAGTAAACATATTACCTTTCATGTATTCCCTTGTCAATATAAAATCCCATTCTGAAATGAACAAGGCACATTTCACTTCACTTCTAGATAATTTTTATGACAGTTATCACAGGAACATTGGTAATTATTATATTTTACTTCTTAAAAAAGAGAGACCCTTCTTTTCAATTCAATTCAAATTTAGTTTTGTAACGCCCAAAATCACAACAGTAGTTGCCTCGAGGGGCTACAGTGGAAAACAAAATAAACAGTGTTCAAAAGGACTTGGAAATGTCCCAGCGTCCTGTGTCCTTAGACAGATGTCCCAAGCTCCCCTGTCCTTAGACCCTCCTTCTCGGCCAGGAAATACTACCAAACCTCTTTGGGAAAAAGTAGAAACCTGTAGGAGTTCCACAGTGAAGGAGAGATCCGACTCCCTCGGACGGACAGGCGGACGCGCCTCAATTTGCAGATACACGGTGGAGCTGGACCCACTCAGGAGGAGAGAACCAATTCTTCGAGGCCGATGAAGAACCGTTCATATGGAGTAGAGACCGTTTCTCCAGGCAGACCGTTTCTCCAGGCAGCTGAGGAGCATCTGGATCCACAGGTCCTCGATGTACCTGCTCCACTCCCGTCGGGGAAGTGGGAGAAAAAGAAGGAAAAGCGATGAACAAATTGCCAGTGAAATTCAATATTAAATATTGTTTGATAGAAAAGTAGTAGGAAACAGAGGATAGTGCTCAAGCTGCCATACTTCCCCCAGTATAGTTGCTCCTAGGGCAGCATAGCTGGGAACTATAGGTTTTTATTTCTGTTCCTAACTGGCCTGACCATAAGCCATTTCAAAGAGGAACGTTTTAAGCCTGGCCTTAAATGAAGAGACTGTGTCGGCCTCTTTAACATGGACAGGAAGCCGATTCCCACAGCACAGGAGCTTGGTAGCTAAATGCTCTACCTCCTACTGTGCTTTTAGAGACTCTTGGGACCACCAGAAGTCCAGCATTTTGAGAGCGAAGTACTCTGTTTGGATGATAAGGTACTCTAGCATCTTTGAGGTAGGAAGGGGCCAGGTCATTTATGGCTTTGTAAGTCAGGAGGAGGATTTTGAATTTGATTCTAAACTAACAGGGAGCCAGTGAAGAGACTCGAGCACCGGCGTAATGTGCTCTCTTCTTTTTTAATTCCTGTTAGTAATCTTGCTGCTGCATTTTGAACCAGTTGAAAGCTTTTTATGGCGCCTTTAGGGCACGCTGCAAGCGTGGAGTTACAGTAGTCTAATCTAGATGCTACAAACGCATGGACAAGTTTTTCAGCATCGCTTTTAGGCAAGCTTTTTCTGATTTTGGCTATATTACGCAGATGGAAATAGGCTGTTTTACAGGCTTGATTTATGTGTGCTTTGAATGAGAGCTTTGGTCAAATAAGACTCCAAGGTTTCTTACAGTGGAGCTAGAGGCTACACTGACGTTGTCCAGTGTGACTATCTGCTCAGATAAAGCATCTCGTAGATGATTAGGGCCTAGTACGATGACCTCGGTTTTTTCAGGGTTAAGAAGCAGATAATTAAGTGTCATCCAGGTTTTTATATCCTTCACACAAGCACCAAGTCTGTCAGCTTGATCGCTCTGATCGGGTTTAATTGATAAATACAGCTGTGTGTCATCTGCATAGCAGTGGAAGTTAATGCTATGCTTTCTGATAATTTTACCTAACGGCAGCATATAAAGAGTAAACAGAATTGGACCGAGAACTGAACCCTGTGGCTCACCAGTAGGTTACTTTAGAACAGGGTGAGGGGCTCTGGTTTACATTAACAAACTGGTACCTTTCCGATAGGTACGATTTTAAACCAGCTGAGGGCGGGGCCTCTGACACCTACATCAGATTCTAACCTCTGCAGTAGAATGTTGTGGTCGATTGTGTCGAACGCTGCACTGAGGTCCAACAGAACCAGGATTGAGACCAGTCCATTGTCAGCAGCTAATAACAAATCATTTGTAACTTTAACTAGTGCAGTTTCAGTGCTGTGGTGGGATCTGTGGCGACAAAGCTGTTTAACTACAACTCTTTCAAGGATTTTAGAGACAAAGGGTGATTTGAAATAGGTCTGTAGTTTATCAACTGGTCAGGATCAAGGTTAGGCTTTTTCAGAAGCGGTTTAATGACTGCATGTTTGAAGGACTGTGGAACACAACCACTTTTTAGTGAGGTATTTATTATATTAAGAATAGAATCTATAATTAGGGGGAGAATGTCTTTGAGGAGTCTGCTTGGAATCGGGTCTAGAATACAAGATGACGTTTTAGACGACATAATGGCTGAAGTTATCTCTGCTTGATCAACAGCAGTGAACCTTTCTAGTGTTACTGATGGATTTATATGGGACACTAGTTTTACAGCTTGGGCTTGTTCAGGGCTAATAGTGGGAGTAGTTTCATCTAATTTATCCCTGATTGTTTTTTTATTTTATCGTTAAAAAATAGAAGAAAATCATTAGAGCTGAGAGAAGCTGGGATTGAGGCTCTACTGCGCTGTGACAGTTTGTTAGCCTGGCTACAGTGCTGAAAAGAAATCTAGTGTTATTTTTGTTGACTTGTATTAAATTTGAATAGTATCTGGTTTGGGCCTTACCCAGAGCCTGCTTATAGGACAGTAGGCAGAAAATCCTTTTCCGGGTCTTTGGCACGGCCTTTGCGGTCCACGGAGGCTACTTGGAAGACCAGCCTCCGTCGGCTGGGTCCTTTCGGAGCATGCAGACGCAGCCAGTGTCAGATGATTGGATGTTTGGATGTCCTCTTCAGCTCAATGTTCTCATGGTGAAGATCAAGTCTGCAATGTCCAGCTTTTCTCACAGCATCTGAAATAACACCAGCAGATACAGATTGTAAAATGACACACTGTATGTTGAATACCATGATACTGATTATTCTGACAAGGGTTTAGTTATAGTTTGTGAGTATATAAATGTTCTAACCTTCTCCACTCACAGACCACTGCTTACTTAGTCTACACATGCAACTTTTGAAACACTCATATGTTTTTTGCTGTGAATAGAAATTTAACAATTAGACTTCAAACAAATGAGTTCTTCATCAAAGAATCTGGACCGTGGTCCCTGTAAAGGCTTGTTCACACCGCAACGGTCAAATTCGCGCTGGCCGCCCAAATTGAACGGTGGAGGAATTTTGTCCTATGGCAATTCAGGTTAAGATAACTGCTTTGGTGTATTTACTTTACAAAGCCCAAAAATGGAAGCGATCGGCTCGGTGGCTTGTCTGGGTCCCGCAGATACTTCAGAGGTGAGCAGAGTTTAGTGAATATCATTATTTGCTCCAAGAGCTGCGTCTGGATGATTTTTTTATCGGCCCGGGTTTGCTTTGGCTTTGGCCTACCTTTGCTTTCCGGGTAGTGCGTAGGTACATCACTGGAGCATAATCTCTGATTGGTTGCTGCTCCGCGTCTGCCCCAAAAAAGTTCAGCTTTGTCCAACTTGTCTGTGGCGGCCGCTCTGGTCACTCGGGTCACTCTCGTCGCGCAGCCAGAGCGACCAGAGCGGCTCAAAACGCAGGATTCGCACTGGTAAAATGCTCAAATCGCTGGATTCGAAGGTTGTGCGTCTACATAGACTTTGAATGTAAACTGGCTGCTTTGCCACCGCGGTCTGAGCACGGCTTAATGGTCGGATCGCGGTCCCTGCAAGTCTTTCCTTATTTCTGAGTCTGACTCATAGATCTAAACTATAACTGGAATTTTAGAGCACAATAAAGCAGAAGTTTGTGCATTATTGAGGCTGCAGGAGCAGACTCTTGGATTTGGTGGTCAGCAAAAAGAGCAGTGGCACAGTTGTATGAATGAACAAAGTCCATGAGTTAGCCGTGAGATCACTACACAACAGAGCTTTGTCAGCCACACTACAGTGCTCAGTTTTACCAATGTTCATTTTCCACTCCACAATTCATGTCTCTGTCATTAATAGTATTTTAATTATGTTTTATTTTAATAATCCACACACTGTGATATTTGTTTTAAGAAATTAAAATGTTTTGACATTATATGCACTCAGCCA
Source organism: Chaenogobius annularis (assembly GCA_015082035.1). Classification (NCBI taxonomy): domain Eukaryota; kingdom Metazoa; phylum Chordata; class Actinopteri; order Gobiiformes; family Gobiidae; genus Chaenogobius; species Chaenogobius annularis. Next base: position 115,064 of record BJKM01000971.1, on the reverse strand, counting down.
AGTTCAGGTTCCTGATGCTGGTTTACATTGCTTGGGTAACTGAAGGAGAAGAATCGTCTTGGCAACGGACAAATTGGAATTGTATCCAGGGCCCAGAAACTAGAACAAATTGAGTATTCAACAAGTAAAAACAGGCCTGTGAGTGGTATTGTTCAAATCATAATGTTCAAATCTAGACTAAAAGTTTTGTTTCGCTGTGTATATGAGTGAAAGGATTTTATTTGCACTCTTCTCTTATATGTCTTAAACTGTTTTGTGATTTCTGTCATGTCTTTGTCATTTTAATGCATGTTTTCCTGTTATGTGAAGTACTTTGATTTGCCTTTTTTTGTGTATGAATTGTGCTCTACAAATAAACTTGCCTTGCCTATTGAAAATTAGAACTCAGTGAGCTCTAAGACCCTGAGTGAAGACCCTGTGAACATTTTTTGAAAGATGGCTCAATGGCGCCACCACACAATTGACATGGGGCCAATGGGAGCCTGACAAAAAATGTTCTTTGTCGTAGACAAATAAAATTTGCCACAGACATGCAGTATTTCTTGCCATACTTCTAGGCGTTATCATGTTACCATGTCAATGTCAAACTTTTACCATTGAAGTACTTTGAATGGATGACTTTGTCAGAGACAACTGAAATTTGGCACACACGTCCTCGAGGCTATACTGGAAAGACAAGCCAACAACAATAAACCTCTATCTTTAAGCATGTTACCATGGCAATGTGAACAATATTGACACTGATATACATGGGTTTTAGTTAACAAACACTTTGAATGGGATGAAAAAATGTACTTTGTCAGACGGTTTAAATTTGGCACAACTACTGCATTCTTCACGTTGCAGTCACAAGGGGCTGAGAGCCTTTAGCGGCTTTCCTTATTATTATTATTATGTTTGGAGATGAAGACTAAGAAGTGGCTAACACTGGAGAAAACAGGAAAATACTTCTGGTTTATTCTCATCTTTTTCTGCATTTAACACTGTTCTGTGTTTGTGAGCTGCATGTGTAAGGAGAGCATAGTTATCTGGCTGACTGACGGCTCGTGCTGACGGGAAGCAAAAAGCAGCCTCATAAGCATCTGTTCAATGGCAATTAGTGAACACACACAAGAGAGCGGATCGATCCGGGAACTCCATCGATTTCCTTTAGTCCGGCCTTTCCCATTCTGGAAAATTGAACAAGACGGATGTGTGTGTGTGTGTGGGGGGGGGGGCGCGGTGGCCATGGTGATCACATGTGGCTAATTGAGGACAAATGGATATAGGAGAAAAGCATGGTCTGGACACGCACAAGGACATGATCACAAGTAATGCGCGGTTTGTTCCAACCCACGGATCCCGCAATTTTTGGCTTCTCTCGACCCACCCCGTCTAGGCCTAGACAGAGTGTGCAGAGCTATTTAGAAGGTTGCGTATTGAAATGCATTTAGCATTTGGACTACGCTTCTGAGTCTGAAGAAGGCTTGTAACTGGTGCCAACAGGTAGAATCTGCACCTGCGCAATGATGCATTTTAACAAATGAAGCCACGTTTCCACTGGTTCCACCTGGTGGGCAGATTTGGCGGTTCGAAAGACCATTGTTGGGCTGCAGTTTTTTTAGTAATTGTAATCTATTGATTGTTTTTTTAGATGATTTGAGTAATCTATTATTATTTTACATTCCGTAAAACAATTTTAAAAATCAAAATAACAATTATAGTTCATAGTAATAAACAAATAACAAAGAGCTTCTGCTTGAAATAACACATTCTGTTGTTAATCTCTCCAATGTCTCCAAAGCACATTATTTCACCAGTCCAAATGACCATGATGAGTGCATCTGCCACATTTCAGTCTTTTTGAAATCAATGAATATTTTCCAGAGGGTTCCATGTTGGTCTTCCATTGAAACACAGCTTGAAAGTAAGAAAACAAAAAAACATTGCATGATTTGTTTCTGTTAGAATCTTTATAAATGTGTAATTAAGTGTATTGTTCACAGATCAATGAATTCTGAACTGTAACGGTAGCGTTTTATGTCACATCACTTAGAAACATCCACACGTTTGTAAAACTGAGGTGAGTGTTGGTTTACCTTGTGTTGTTTTGAGCTCTGCAGATGATTCTTCTCTGAGGTCGAGTCATTTTGTCGTTCGCTTTAGCCTCTGAGACTTCGCTCCTCTGCACAGACTTTCTCTTTCATCATGTCGGTCCTCTGTGCTCTGTCACACAACAAAACGCCGCTCCATAGACACACGTGTGAGTTTAAAATAGACCGCTTTCTCCTTCGTTGTGCTTTATTTGCTGCAGGCGCCGTGCAGAAACAAGCACCGTGTGAAACAAGCACCACAAGTTAGTTCTGTTTGCTCCGTGCCACAGATTCATGCAGTTTTACTTAAATATATAAAACAAAAAATCATCGTGGCAATGAAACAATAATTAAAGCTTTTATGTAATAAAATTACGTGATTAATAATTTCAGCCTGTCTTGAACTGTACTGGTCTGTTTAAGCCTAAGGTACTATCTTCCAATGTGGTCAGGCTTGTTTTAGCTCCCGGAACGTTTTTGAGCGAGATGATTGGCTAAGACCCAAGAAAGAACAGTCTTTGCTTATGTAAATAAGAGAGAACGCAGACTTGGGTGAAAACAAGATGGCAAAAAGCAGATAGAAACAAAATAGATCCATTTCTCACCAAACTCTGACTTGATCTTTTCGATAAACCAGTGTATTTCCATTGATGTTAACTGAAATGTTGAGCCCACATGCTTGGAAAAACAAATATAGCACAAGTTAGCAACAGCTGTTTATCGACGCACTGCATAAAAAATATGATATTTCCAGCACATAATGCATGTAACATTATCCAAACTCCATGCATTACATAAAGAGACCTTAACCGCGGTGTAGAGGGGCCGAGAAGGGAAATTAATGCAGAAAACCTCCCTAAAAACTTTTCAGCCACACCTCAAAATGCCTCTCCCTTGGAATTACTTTACTAAAAAAAAAAGAAAGTATAATTCATGTATGATTTAGGTGTTATTTAGTAAAACAATATCCAATATCTTCCTCTCCTTTCTCGCTTCACTCTCGTTTTCTCTCTTCTGTTATTTCTCCACTGTTGCCTGGGATCCTTTGGGGATTCAGCAAATGAACTCATTGGTCAAGGTTTAAGGTTATTATATTTGTCTCTCTCGGGAGTCATTTAGTTTATCCCGATGGGTCTGCTGCACACAAACAGACAAAGACAAAGAGAACACCATAATAGGTACATACAGGGCCGGCCCAAGCCTTCAGGGGGCCCTAAGCGAAATTTTTCCCGGGGGCCCCACACCATCATCAGAATCAGTTTTATTGCCATTTGTCAGTGAACAATTCACAAACGTAACTTGGTATTCTGCTGACATCATCTCTACTCCCTGTATAAATACCACACCACACATAAATGTTGTCACAAATGTATTTGTAGGGGTGTAAAGGGTCTACAGCAACATTCAACAGGGACATTTTCAGACCTTTTTCATGTATTCTGGTGCATTTTAATGTGGTCCTGCCGGCTAAAGTAAGATTAAAATGTTGAGGTTGTAATGCTAAAATGATGATGTGATGAAACTGTGCCAGGAGCAAGTGAAGTTATTAATACATTAGTATACTTAATTAGTCGATATAATATTGGCTCTGGAAAATAGTTAGATTCATAACAAAATAAATCTACCTAAAACATCAGGCTATTTGTTGAATACCAAGTTAAATACCATAATGAACTATGAACCACTGGAGGGTCTCAATGTGTTTGTTAATACTAATTACTACGTATTGTTATTAGACAATTAAAGCAATCACCACTTAACATGGATGGATGGACTCATCATAACATAACACAAGGAAGGTACAGGTGAAGTACAAACTGACCAAACATCACAACTACAAATATGACAGTGATATAATTGTAAACAAACAAGTTAAAATGTACATTCTCTATTTAACTGAAAATTTAAAAGTAATAGTAATCCTTACTAATTTATCTTTTACTGCTCAGACTGTTCCCTCTTGCCAAAGTGACAAAACAAGTGGCAAAAGCATTGATTGATTAACAATTAACACTGATAAAAAAGGTTAATTCCCACAGAGAATGAACAGAACGAAAAGTGAAGATCCACACCTGAAAAGACTGCGTTTCTGCTACTTTGACACTTATATTATAATATGTATTATGATTTTATAAAATACGCAGTTATGATAGACCTAGTTAGTTTTTTGATCCTGTAAATACTTGTCGTTTGTTCACTGTAAATACTTTTCCACTGCTTTGGGACAGGGAGCACACATATTTTTGACTGCGCCATAATTTTTTTCACGGAACCTAAACCGTACCCGTGACATTCGCTATCAAACTTGAACACAATTGGTGCCATCCATTTTCTTCCGCAAGACATTTGGCGTATGCCCCCAAAAATGATCACCATCAACCACCACTATGCTGTCCAGTGTGGGCTGGTGTTTTACCAAGTTTGTCCAAGGGATGCCAACAAGGTTTGAATCGGTGCGGAAAACTGAAAACAGATTCATGGGCTCTTGACTTTTTCTTTACCTTTGTGTATATCATCCACATATTGCAATTCAACTGAAATAAAAACCTTAAAACGAGTTCTGAGTCATTCTTCCTCTAACTCCCACGCCCGTCAATTTGACGGCTCGATTAATGACACCGTGGATGACAGCGCCGCCAGCGAGCGTTGTGTCACCTTTAGTGTCTCTCACAGCTAAACTAAAGGTAAAATGGATCTGAAGTGATTATCAGTACAAGAGGCCCTGGCAATGCTTCAAACATTGATGAGGTTGATTTGGGAGGTGAAAGCGACTCGTGGGTTTTGGGCAGCTCAGCCGAACCAGGAAGCGATTCGGAGGACGAAGAACAAGCCCCGCAAAAAGAAGCCGGCAAAATCTTCCTGGCATAGATCTATTGTAAATATTCAATATTTATGACAAACTTTATCATATAGTTATGGCGTTCTCTGTCGAGAGCAATAAACTTGCGTTGCTTCAGCTGCCCTGGTAACATTTGCATATTCGGCGGCATATTCTTGGCAGCGGCGACAACATTTTCACGAATCCTGTGGTATAATAGTATTTGGCTGGCTTTTTTTAAGAAGGTAGGTCCAGATCAATGAATGAATACGTGCATATTCTATCGCAAACAATCCTCCTCCTCTTCCTCCTTCCTCTGCTGATGCTGGTCAACTTCGGCACTGTGAATAATGATAATAGACCAATTTGTAGCGCATTACAAGAATCATTCTTTTGATTACGTCATCGCCAGAGTGCAACCGTCAAATTGATGGCTTGGGAGTTCTAATAGTTCTAAAATCCTGGTAGTCCTAGTGTTAATCCCAATTTCTCCATTGAAATAATATTATGTTCCACTTCACTTATCTGTTCGGAAATGTACAATTTTTTTGTTTAAAGGGTCGATTTGAGAAGTGTGTATGCTCAGCTGACCAGGCAACCTCTCCTTGATCTCTGGGTGTAGCTGAAGGCTGTCAGAGGGGCACGATGAGTTTGGTGCTTCAGTAAGAGGCAGTTTGTTCTGGGGCTGGAGCATGGGTAAATTTAATCTGACACAGTGAAACCTCTCAACTCTCATCATCATTGGGAGGCTGCTGTCAGGAACTCATCAGAGGTTCTCACAGACACAGAAAGGTGCTGTGATTTTTACTGACACTCCTGGAGCACGGATACACGGATAGTTTTTAAGTGTTTTGAATAAGAACACTGTCACTTGGGGTCAATGTTTGTGGTTCCTGGGCCCTGCACAGACACATAAAGCCTCACACAATCTGGGAATTGTGTTTAAGACTGTGACCTGCAAAACTGAGCAGAGCGGATATAGGATATTTAAAAATTAACACCAAATGTCATGTAAAAGAAGTTAAATAATGTAGATCTTATAAACTAGTAAATAAAACCTTATCAGAAGAGCTGAAATGTTGATTATCTAAATTCCAGTCTGTTTTGCAGTGTCTACATGTTTTGAAAGTCGCTTTGTTCTAGCCTATGCCCACAAATGTACTCAGACTAGTTTTGTTCCCTTCTAGGACAGTGAGTTGTCTTTTCACAGCTCCTGTAACAAAGCAGAACACAGCCTCCAGATGTAGTGTTGGAACAGGCTTTTTGCATAACAATGACATGAGAAATTACAGACATAATGTTCTCTGCCTGTACTGTTTGTCAGAATTACACTGGTCTTTTTATGTCTATCTCTCGTCAGCAATTTTCTAATGTTGGGATTAGCATCAGAACATTTCATTATCGCATAGAAGGATCCGCTGCGGGACAATGAGAGGTAACGGGAGAATAGGGCTCGGGAGAAGCTACGTCTTCATCACAAAAGGTAACCAGCGCAAATCGCACTATTGTAAAAAACACAGTGTAGTCACAATCCTTCAGTAGAGCCAGCAAACACACCGGCGTTTGTTTGCTTGGGCTAAAGCCTTGGAGAACATGTATGTACACACAGGCATATGATTATGGCTTTGAGCACAGAGGTAGCAGTGCGGAATACTAAACAGCCCCAGCGCTCCCTGCTCTCTTTAGGAAGATAAAGCAATTATGAGCTGTTTTAATCTTCTGACAAGGCGCCTGCCTCTGGGGGCCGGCCCATGAATATATATGGAGTGCAGGTCCTTTGTCGGCGCTACCAACACTTTGAGCGCCTGTCTGTGGTCTGTGGACTAACAGTCTCACAATGTACAAACTCTTCATTGGTCTGGATGGACGTTCTCGGCTCTCTACAAAAATGTTTTATCTCTCATTTCCTTCGTTGTCTAATAAAAAAGGTTAGTAATTTGATAAACTCTACAATAACCAAACATAAGATCCACAAATATTGAATCTGGTAATGTTTTTGTTTTCATTTTTGGACAAGGATCGGGTCCACACATTTGCCATATTAATATTCTTGTGACTAAGTACTTGAAACTCACGATAATAATGTATGTGAGATTAAAGGCTTAATCTTATCCAAAACCAGGGTTGCTGATTTTCAAACCATAAAAGGAGAAACTAGGTCTTGATCTGCCAAACTTGTTCCTAGCTCTCACAAACCCTTTAGCACATCACTAGTGTTCACATGCATGGCCATTAGCACATCTTTAGAACAGCTTTTTCAGACAGAGAAGTGAAACCGGTTGGACCACGCTTGCACAGCATCAGCTCTCATCCCACGGCATCATATAGTGAGTGACAGGCATGGCTCTTTTTTACAAGCTTTGCAATTAATAAAATGTTCTAAAATCAGATTAAGACATTGGGTATAGCATTTCAAAGGAAAAGTTGCATACTTTTGTATTGCATGTATTATTACTTTGTAATACTATTGTGTAAAAACGAATTTATCATGTAACAAAGTAAAATCGGTTTTGCCCGAGTCTTATTCCAAAATGTATTAAATTCATTTTTTGCCTCAAAATTCTACAAACAATACCACATAATGATAACATGAAAGAAGGTTGTTTGAATTCTTTGCAAATGTATTAGAAAATAAAAAAACAAAAAAGCACTCACAGTATTCACAGCCTTTGCTCAAAGCCATTGCTCATTGCAGTTTCTCCCATTCTTCTTTGCAGAACTTCCCAGGTGAGCATAGGTTTACAGCCATTTTCAGATCTCTTCAGAGATGTTCAGTTGGGTTCAAGTCTAGGCTCTTGCTGAACCGCTCAAGGACATTCACAGAGTTGTCCTGTAGCCACTCTGCCACACAGGGTCGTTGTCTTGTTGGAAGATGAACCTTCATCCCAGTGTGAGGTCCAGAGCGCTCCGGAGCAGGTTTTCATCAAGGATATCTCTGAGCACTACTGCATTCATCTTTCTGTTGATTCTGACTGGACTCCCAGTTCCTGTGGCTGAGCGGTGCCTGGTTTCCTCCAGACATGGTACTTGCTATTCAAGCCAAAGAGTTCTATCTTTGTTTCATCAGACCAGAGATTTTTGTTTTCTTATGGTCTGAGAATTGTTCAGGTTCCTTTTTGCAAACTCCAGGTGGGCTGTCATGTGCCTTTTACTGAGAAGTGGCTTCAGTCTGGACACTCTGCCATACAGGACGGATTTGTGGAGTGCTGCAGAGATGATTGTTCTTCTGGAAGGTTCTCATCCGTCCACAGAGACACTCTGGAGATCTGTCAGAGTGACCATCGGGTTCTTGGTCACCCACCTGACTAAGGCCCTTCTTCCCCCATTGCTCAGTTTGGCCGAGCTGCCAGCTCTAGGAAGAGTCTTGGTGGTTTCAAACTTATTCCAATTACAGATAACGGTAGCCATTGTGCTCAGAGGAACCTTCAATGCTGCAGATGTTTCTGTACCTTCCCTAGATCTGTGCCTTGATACAATCCTGTCTCGGAGGTCTACAGACAATTCATTGGACTTCATGGCTTGGTTTGTGCTCTGATATGCACTGTTAACTCTGGGACCTTATATAGACAGGTGTGTGCTTCTCCAAATCATGTCCAATCAACTGAATTCACCACAAGCTGCAGAAGCATCTCAAGGACAATCAGTGGAAAAAGGATTTACTTGAGCTCAAGTTTGAGTGTCATGGCAAACGCTGTGAATAGTTAAGTACTTATGTACAGCCTTCTTTCAGTTTGTCATTATGGTGTTTGTAGAAATTTGAGGCAAATATTGAATTTAATCCTCTTTTGGAATAAGGACATAACAAAATGTCGAAAAGGTGAAGCACTTTGAATACATCTCAGATGCACTGTATATTGTAAAAGCAGCTCTTGACGTAAACTCTGCTTTGGTCTCTGAAAGTTGTGAAAAGCACTTATATGCTCACCACAATAATAAGGGTGCTCAGAATGCATTAGGGAAGTGAGGAATAACTTTGGACCACTGCAAACAGAAGCCCCTTATGAATAAAAGTAAAGCAAGTCCAGTTACACGACCGGATTGGCGTTACTGGGACTCCAGGCCTGGGGTGGGCACTCAACGTGAGCGTCTGTTATATGCCCATACCTTCCTCAATATGAGGCCAAATGTGTCAAAATAAAAACTGACTTGTAGCACAATAGATGGGCACGGATAAGGCAGTAACTTCTATTGCATACGCTCCCTTTTTTTTCTGCAGAGACCTGTCAGCCAAGACAGTCCTCCAATATCCAGAGACTTAAGGTACTCAGGACTGATCTCATCCACACCTGGAGCCTTGCCACAGAGGAGTTTCCCAACAACCTCAGTGATTTCCGCTTGGGTGGTGTACTAGACCGCCTCCGTGTCCTCAGTCTCTGCTTTCTCTTCGGAAAACATGACAGCGGGGTTTAGGAGATCCTCAAAGAATTCCCTCGACCACCCAATGACATCCCCAATCGAGGTCAACAGCTCTCCACCCGCATCATAAACGGTGTTGGTGAAGCACTGCTTCCTCCTCCTGAGGCGTGGGACGGTTTGCCAGAATTTCTTTGAGGCTGACCGATAGTCCTCCTCCATGGCCTCCCCGAACTCCTCCTTTTGGCCCCTACGACAGCATGAGCTGCAGCTTCAAAATTCACCACTGTGTACAGGGGTTTCTACCGCAACAGACACCTGAGACCTTGCTGGGCCACTGTCCAGTGCCCCTCCCTTGGGACTGCACTGTTGTTTGGATTGTAGGCCAACACTACTGTGAGAGACCTGTCACCAACCTGAAGGCGTAGAGATGTAGGACTCAAGGCTGAGCTGTGGGGCTATAAGCAAGTCTACACCAGCCCGCTGCTTCTCCCGGTGGGCAGGGCAGGCCCAGCCTATAAGCGAACTAAGCAGCCGCTTAGGACCCCGAGCGTTAAAAGGGCCCCCAATCTAGCAACCTGACTTATGCGAAGTGCAAGCGCAGCGTGCGCCACTAGCGTAGTAGTGCTCTTGCTGCACAAACAGCGTAGTAGAGCTGCTAACGTGGCAGCGCACCCCTAACCCTGACTCGTGAGGACTTCCTAAGAAATAAGCGCGTCACTGACTGACGAATGTAAAGGTTTCTGTACGTAACGTCCATCAGCCAATCACATCATAGCATTGTTTCATGCAGAGGAAAGTCAGAGTCCAGTGTGTAATGTTCTGATGTTCAAACATCTCATGTCAGCTTTATATTCTAATCAGCTTTTGATAGAGCAATAAAACATTTCAATTTATTAAAAGCACCATTAGACTATTTGTTATAAAATATAATAAATGTGTAAATTGTGAAAAATAACTAGGCCCATTATAATTACGTATGTTATAAAATCACAATACATATTATAAACACAGTCTTTTCATGACAGGTGTGGATCTTCACTTCTCGTTCTGTTCAGTCTCTGTGGGATTTAGCATTTTTGCACTGTGTAGTTTTATCAGTGTTAATTGTTAATCAATCAATGCTTTTGCCATTTGTTTAATTTAATGCAACTTGTTTTGTCACTTTGGCAAGAGGGAACAGTCGGAGCAGTAAAAGATAAATTAGTAAGGATGACTATTACTTTTACATTTTCAGTTAAATAGAGAATGTACATTTTAACTTGTCTGTTTACAATTATATCACTGTCATATTTGTAGTTCTGCTGCTGTTTGGTCAGTTTGTACTTTGTACCTTCCTTGTGTTATGTTATGATGAGTCGATCCATCCATGTTAAGTGGTGATTGCTTTAATTGTCTAATAACAATACGTAGTTATTAGTATTAACAAACACATTGAGACGCTCCAGTGGTTCATAGTTCATTATGGTATTTAACTTGGTATTCAACAAATAGCCTGATGTTTTAGGTACATGTATTTGTTATGAACACAATTTGTCCTGAACTATTTTTCAGAGCAAATATTGTATTGAGTAATTAAGTATACTAATGTATTAATAACTGGCTTTAGTCACTTTCTTCTAGCACAGTTTCATCTTATCATTTTATTGCATTACAACCTCAACATTTACTTTAGCCAGCTGGACCACATTAAAATGCACCAGAATACATGACAAAGGTCTGAAAATTTCGGGGGGAGTGCCCCCAGACCCCCCTGTTGAATGTGGCTGTAGATCCTTTACACCCCTACAAAGACATTTGTAACAACATTTATGTGTGGAGTGTTATTTATACAGGGAGTAGAGATGATGTCAGTGGAATACCAAGTTGCGTTGTGGAACAAGTTCCTAGTTTGTGAATTGTTCACTGACAATGGCAATAAAACTGATTCTGATGATGTAGTGGGGGGGCCCCAGGGAAAATTTTGGTAGGGCCCCTTGAAGTGGAGCGTCCATCCCCTCTCGAGGAGGTTCCAGAGCCCAAACTGTTCATGGCGATGAGGCCGACTCTTTAGTTGGTACCGCTCAACCTCCTGCGCAAGCTCAGGCTCTCTCCCCCCTCCACAGCGAGGTGACGTGACAATCCATGCCCCCAGAGCCAGAGTGTCTTTGTCCGGAGATCCGGTCGTAGAGGCCCCCACCTTTGGCTGCTGCACAAATCTCTCTGCACCAGCCCCTTATGGATCCTCCTGCAGGTGGTGGGTCCAAGTGAAGACAGCCCCATGGGGAAAGATCCGGCACCCAGACGCTTGCCGTTGAGTGCCCACCCCAGGCCTGGCTCTTGAGTGGGGCCCGTTAACACCAAACGTAACTAGCCTTAATATTCTGAAACTTAAAGGAAACATTATGCAAAATGTACTTTCTTGAGCTTTTAACCATGTTCTAACACTGTTGCCTCATCAAAAACATACCTGGAGTAGTACTTAGCTTCATTCACACTGGTTTGATGAGTCCTGGTTAGAAAATCCTCTCCCCTCCGAGCATCAAAATCACTTTTGAATCTGCTTGATAACTGACGTTTTCTCGATCTGTGACGTGGCTCTGAAAATCTTTTTTGCTGTTTTTTAAGGCCATAAATCATCACAAGACTCGTTTGTGAATTTCTCCTGTCTAATCATGAGACCAGAAAGTAAACAGGCCAGTGTGTAAATGTTTATATTAACAAAGAACAACATTTCACAAGACGTTTTCTATGTAATGATAATTTTTTTAAACCGTTGTAATTTAATAAATGCAAGTTACATAAGTTTAATGCATGTGGGCCCCACCTTTTGCAAAACATGTTTCGGTTTTCAGCCTTTTCACAACACTAGATTCTCCCCCTTCCGCTTTAATTTCTTAACATGTTTGATACGTCTACAAAAAACTAAATATCTGTGTTGCTCATATTCATATTGATTGAGAATATTATGATATAAAACACATATATATGAAATTTGCCCCTCCATTGCACAGACAAATAATAATGGAGATATGTGTGAGTTGTCAGGTTTGGGGACAGGAGGAGGGGCTGACAGCCTGACAGAAAACATGTGTTCGTCAATGCCAATGGATTTTCAATGGCACAGTTTAGCTGGGAGAGAGTGCAGCGGCTCCATTAGCTCCGCCAGACCGCGCTGATATATCGACGTGGTCATTAAGAGCAAATCAAGGGAGCTCCAGACCACAGCCTCTCTGTTCTTCTCCTATTTGGTCCGTGTGCATGCAGAGTGGAAAGTGTGTCTGTGGAAATAATAGCCACTTTTCCATTGGTTCACTTTGGAGCGGATTGGTACGGTCCAAAAGTGTCTCCAAGGGACCAGTGCCAGCCCATTTTAGCAAACCTTGAGAAGTACCTACGCCCTAAAGCGGTCTGGCTCACTTTTGGCTCTTGGAATGCTTTAGCGTGAGATGACAGGATAAGTGAGGACATAGACTGAGGTGAACAAGAACAAGATGGCACCAAACGCTGAACACTGACTTGATCTTGAGATAAACAGCTGTATTTCCACAACTGGCTCTCACATGCTTAGCAAAACACAGCTAGACCACATTAGCATCAGTTGTTTCCTGTTTATCTATGTACAGACCTATTTTTTCTTTTCTTTTTTACCTTGAATGTGGCATCAAATTTGACCTCAAATTCGACTTAATTAAAACCTATTTAAAAGTTGTAACAATTGACCAAATCTGGAGCTGCCCTGGTGTGAGTGTCAGATCGCAGTTCTGCTATGACCAGACACTCAGATTTAATAACCCTTTTCTGTTGTTGCCTGTTATGTGTCTTTAGCTGTGTATCTGTAGTTGCATCTGTAGCTATGCGCCTGTAGCTGTGCCTGTAGCTGTGTGTGTCTGTAGCTGCGTGTGTACTTTGTCAGTAACTGTGTGTGTCTGTAGCTGTGCATCTGTGTCTGTACCTATGTGCATCTGTAGCTGTGTCTGTAAGTGTGTTTCTGTACTTTGTGCCTGTACAGTGTCATATAGCTGTGTCTGTAGCAGTGTGCATGTACAGTATGTCTCTAGCTGTGTCGGTACAGAATGTCTGTAACTGTGTGTCTGTAGCTGTGTCGGTACAGTATCTGTAGCTGTGTGTCTGTAGCTATGCGTCTGTAGCTTTGTCTGTAGCTGTGTGTCTGTTGTGTGCCTGTTTGTCAGTGTGTTGTCCTTGAAGGCCTCTGCCTCTGGGGTACAGCTCTTTCTCTTGTGGCGTCTCTCCACATCAAGGCGCTGCCATTCTTCAGAGCATTGTGAGCTAATTTCCATAGAATGGAGCGACAGATACTTTTTCATTTGCCGAACACGTCCCGGTCTCACTGGAGCTGTGCCGCTCTGTGGAGAGAAAATTGAATTCCCAACTTTGCAGCATGCTGCAGAAGGCGTGCATGGATAATTAAAGGGCTGTAGGCAACAGATAAGGAAACATAAAGACTCACTTTGATGTTGATCACAAATTATTTCATGCTTTGAGTGAGAGCGCACACCAACACACGCACACCAACACACACACTAACACACATATTCCGGGCTGTAAGGAGAATTTAAAAAAAACTCTCAAGAGCCAACATGGTGCAGCTGTTACAGTTTGTAAAATAAAACAAGAATGCGCCATTATTGTTGTATAACAATTGTAATTATTGCTTCTCAAAGAGAACACTTATTTGTCAGAACTGACTACATTGATCATCTTTAATATCTCCAACGCTGCAGGCAATAAAAGAAATCGTTTTATACAGACCTTTATGAAGGACGGAGTGAACGCTGTAGATTTACACGACTGTTCCAATCTTGCTGAATCTCCGGTATGTTAATGACAATATTCAGACAACTCTGTATTAAAATTATGTGTTTTAAAATAAAATAATAATAATAAATATAGCCACAAGTGGCAATGATCGGCCCTCGCCACGCCGCCGCCACGTCTCCGCCCGCAACGCATATGCTCCCCATATAAAAAAAATATTTCACTCTTTAGCGGGCGCTATCGCGCCAAATTATTATTATTTTTTATTCAAGTAGGTTTAGGGCAAAGGGTTTAACAACTGATTCAAATTTGATGCAAATCGGACTTTGTATGCGCAAATGGTAGACAATTTTAAATTTGAGAAATTTCTGAAATTCTAGCAATAGTTTGCGGCTTCGCCACACAGACACCGTGAAAGATATCAAAATAATTTGGATACATTTTGATGTCCCACTACTCAACACCATTTTTACCAAATTTCAGCTTTTTCAGGCCAACGCCCAAGGAGGAGTTTGTAAAAGTATGACATTTGGAAAAACTCCCGAGTCATGCTTAGCAAACTTTGGTCCAATATGGCTGACATATGGTTGGGCGGACGGCATTGCGTGATTGCCGTGATAATATTTTTTTTACTTCTCGTCACCATCTACCTCTGCGCCAAATGTCATCATTCTACGATGATATTTTTTTTTGGGCCATTTCCTATCTCTCAATAAATTTTTTCAACATTTGGGGGTGCTCAGGCGCCAAATTTTTGAATTTTAGAAAAAGGAGATAGCCAGAATGTAGAGAGGCACGATTTTTAGAGGTGTGCAAATTTTCACTGGGTGAAAAATAGCGGGGTTGGTCCAGAGAAGAAGAAAGAAGAAGAAACAAAGAAAGAATAATATTCCGATGCGAAAACAATGTTTCCCATTGTTCAAATATTATAAACTATACAGCGCTCGCGCTTTCCTACGTCATGGTGTGGGTCCCTGGTCACTGACGGGCACTTTCAATAATTTTGAGTGGGCTCCGCCCACTTTGTATTATTGGCCCTCAACACAATAATAGTGTTCAATATTTGCCTTACATGCTTATATGTACGGAACGTGCTTGAATTGGGGAATGCATTCATGAGCTACTTAGTGCGCTTAGAGCACTAAGCTTCGCGTTCGTCATTCCCATGTAAAGCGCTCATTTAGTGCGCACTTTTGCACGGGCTTCGCACGTTTACGACGATAATGTTACATTTTCTTACTTCTAATTAGTATGCACGGGACGTGCATGAGTGGAGGAGTGCGTTAGTGAGTGTTTGGAAGCAGGCGAGCGCTTCACGCTCAATTTCGTGTGCACTTCGTGCGCACTTACGCAGCCGTGCTTAGCACAGCCTTGCGGAACTAATAGGCCTCTCGCCAGCTTGTGGCGCTCGGGCCTAATAATAATGATAATAACGTAATAGTTAGCCAAATGCTTGCAATGTTGTAAAGTTAGGTCTCTGAAGAATATGGCCTAATGTTACTAAAAGTATGTCAAGCTTTCACTCACAGAGACTGCCCAGCAGCTGCTGCTCATACTCACTCACACACACACACACACACACACACACACACCCACCTCCATTAGCACCTCCTCTGACCACAGACCTCCTAAACATATTAACTTTCACCATAATTAAGAATGGGTTATCACTGCCCCAGTGTGCCATTCATAACTGTCTTCAGATCTGGTATCTCCATATCTCTGCACACAATAGCTGTGAGCTCCACAGAATAAACAAAAGAAACACAGCTCCAAACCCTCCGTCACTCTTAACACCATCAAGTCACAGCAAACTGCTCCTTTACATTTGCATTTCACTGTAGCCTGCTGCCAATTTTCAGTGTTCTGGGGGCATCAGGTGGAGGGTGGGGTGTGGGTGGAGACAGGAGATAGGTGCAAACTTGACAGGACAACCCAAACAAACAAACCCAAATCACTCAAAATACAACTGAGAAAGCTCACCACCATTCAACAGCCGGTCTTCAAGCTACAGCTCCTTTGACTCCACCTGTGCTTCTCTGACCTAAACATGTGCTCCTCTTACTTCCACATGTAATCTTACTCCACATCTGCTCCTCTGACCTCCACGTATGCTCCTCCGACTCCACGTGTGTTCTTCCGCCTTTACGTGTGCTCCTTTGACTCCACGTGTGCTCCTCCTGTCCTCGTCCTCGTGTGCTCCTCCTCGTCCTCGTGTGCTCCTCCGACTCCACGTGGGCTCCTTTGACTCCACATGTGCTCCTCCGACTCCACATGTGCTCCTCCGACTCCACATGTGCTCCTACGACTCCACATGTGCTCCTACGACTCCACATGTGCTCCTACGACTCCACATGTGCTCCTACGACTCCACATGTGCTCCTCCTCACATGAACATCTGCTTACAGTCGATGCCAAGATTCCCTTTGACATTAAAACAGCGTATGTTGTATGTAGGGCTCTGGCGATGGAGATGATTGATGGATACCTGTGCAGTATACTTTTCGCTTTAGCAAAAACGGCAATAACAAAAAGATGGATGACAGGGATGGAGCCGACTATCAAGGACTGGATTTAAATAACTTTGGACATTTGCAGAATGGAAAAACGTACTTTGAACTTAAACATGGACACATGAGGGGACATATGCCAGACTGACATTTCATTTTTAAATTTATTGTTTGAGCTACTATTTTTCCTTCATGATTTTGTCATTCACCCTCAGGTTTTGTTCTGTTTGTTCTGTAAAATATATGATGAAAAGACAATTTAAAAAAAGAGAACATCTGCTCACAGAAGATTCAAAGAGGATGTGTTTACTGACAGCTTTTGCATTTTCTTCAGAACACAGCAAGAAAGCGATGACTAGATTAGGACATTCGTCTTGTGTGTGTGTTTTCTATCAGTTTCACATGAATAATACAATTCGTATAATTATTTGATGGATCTTGGGTGAGTGGGGGGTTCACTTTTTTCTTCTATTTTGTTCATGTATGTAGAAAAAAAATCGAGTACAGCCTGTTTAAATTGAAAGTGAAAAGTAAAAACTAACAGAGTTTTACTACTGTGGAGGGCAAACACAGTTCCTCATGTTTGAAAAATAAAATGCTCAACGTAAATGAGATGTCACTTATCTATGTTTGCCAAAAATGGGGATATATGTATGATAGCCGTTTTTATTAGCAATTATAGCCACACATTTTTAGTGCTAATTCTAAATTACGAGACGTCCCTAAACGTGTCGTTCACACCTAATTGATTCTTTGACCTGCTGTAGACTGGGACAAGACTGGTCTGTCTATGAGAACGTTGTCACTGTTGCAAAATATATAATATAAGAAGAGGACTGGGGTAAAGCATGAAGGAGGGGAGTCCAAAAATTGTACTGGAAATTAAAAAGATAAGAAGAGAAATTTTAACCCTGCGGCAAGTTGGCCACTGTCCAGGGTGTACCCCGCCTAAGGCCCAAAGGCACTGGGATAGGCTCCAGTCACCCGCAACCCCTAACAGGAACAAGCGGTAGAAAATGAATGAATGAATGAATGAAGAAAAATTAATGATCTGACCTCACAGAAAATGTTATAAAAATGGTTAGGAAAATGCTCTTTGCCAAACAAAGATATTATTAGAGTGGATCAAAATGTTTCTAAAAGTAAAGTAATGCATTCTAAAAACCAAACAAGACCAAATTCAATCAGCAGTTGAATCGTATAAAAAAAACTTCTCTAAAATTTCAGGAGATAAAGAGTATATAAAGAATATAAATTCCTTTCTGGACACGCTCAATTTGCCTGTTATGTCAGAGGAATAAAATAAAAAACTAGGAGCTGAAATAACAGTGTCAGAAATACAAAGTGAAATCAAAAGATTAAAGAACAATAAATCTCCGGGGAGACCCATTTCTATTCTGAATGTGGACTATTGTATATACACCTCAATTATGTCCACAAGAATGGAACAAATACTCCCAAACTGAATCCACAACGATCAGACGATCAGAGGATTTATTAACAAACGACAGGTTGGGAATCCCTGGGTAAAACTGTGCTTACATGATCCAATTAAAAATATATAACCTAAACAAAGATGTTGGCTTATGATCAAGGTTTTGCCCCTAACAGCAGAGATTTGAGTCTGGATCACAAAAGGTTTAGAAGTTCACCAGATTGTAAAAGATAATCACATGAAAAGCTTTGATATGTTGAAAGAATCCTTTGACTTGGAGAAATAGGACTTTTATAGATATTTACAAATAAGAAGTTATAATAACCAAGAAATTAAACAAAGCAAAGACCAACGTAACCCTCGGATTGAATTGTTTGTCAAAGCTTATAAATTGGTACTCTCAAATTTTTATAAATGTATTGATGATTCAAGCAGGCACTCTACTAATTATACTAAAATTAAATGGGAAAGAGAATGTCATTTTAGTTTGACTGACAAAGAATGGGAAAATATACGTACTTCTCAGTAGAAGACCACAAAATCACATGTTCTGGAGGGAGTTTTGTTGGAAAAAATGTAACACGCTTTTTCATAACACCGTGTCAAAGTGCACATTACTCACAGTTAAGTGCAGACTGTTGAAATAGGCAAACCACTATCAAGTGTTTTGGGAGTGTCCAGTTGTTCAAAGATAATGGACTGAAATGTATAATGCAGACTGCTTTTGACAGTACCATCCCTCCCAATTTTAGAAACTATGTGCCATGGACACGGATACCTTTGGAATGTACTTTTGGCAGCAGGCAAAAAGGTCATAACAAGGAAATGGATCAGACATATGGAAAAAAAAACATTTGGACTTTCGGAAAAGTTTTAATTTAACTATGCTGTGATATGGTTTGTATTTATGTTTAGTTGATGTCTGCTTGTGTTTTTCTTTTGATTTATACTCTGGTCTTTTTGTGTCTTGTACAGTTTATTTGTTTATAAAAAAAAACAAAAAAAACATTTAATATAAAAATTAAACAAAGAAGAGGACTGGATGACGTATAAACTCATTTTAAGTCATGATACCAACACATTTGTTCATGGTGTTCTGGCGTGTGCAGCGCGTGTCTGCGGCTGGTCCGTGCTGGAGGTGAGACGGTGAGCACTGCTTGATGGATAAATGAATCGAGTGATGTCTCTATGGGAGTCCACTGTTCATGTGTCTCCAAGAGCTAATAATAACTAAATCAATGTTTGCTGAGAGGCTGACGGAAGTGTGAGCTCCTGCAGAGTAGCTCGGGGGAGGGGGGTACCGCAGGCGCTGCTGGGTAAAGAGAATGTTCTATGACAGTATATCAGTATGAAAACAGGAGGAGATGGATAATAGAGCATGAATAAAATACTCTGGTAATGTTCTTTTGTCAGACACAGCAGAAGGTTGGGTTTTAGGAGCGATTCCCTGCCAGATCCGTCCTATCCATCCTGTGCAGTTCAAATCTGATTTACACTGGATCACGGACTAGCTTTTGAGAGTTTTATTTATTTATTATTATATATTTTTTAAATATATGCTTTTTTCATAGTGATTTGAAATAAAATAACTAAATAAAAGAGCATCACATGATTATATAAAAAATAAATCACGGCACAGGTTGTCCAACATAAGTGTCCTATTCCGTCCATTTTCAAATTGAGTCCGAATGTCATTTTTCGAAACTATTATTGTGTTAAATGTGTGTATGGTTTGTTCTTTTGTTTTGATATTTTGGACCCTATTCCAAAAAATTTTAAAACTGAAAAAAAATCTGATTTTCTGTTGAAACAAAATTACACAAAAACAAAATTCAAAACTGCAATTTTTCTTTGCTTGTTTAATATTATGATTTCAGCCGAACATTATCGGTCGATTGAGGTCACTGAGAGCTGATGCTGTGTATCCGCTGATCCACATGTGCACTCCGGTTCACAGCACAGCCCGCTAAAGCCCTCAAGCCCCTTTGGACACACTACGTACAAAGTTAGCTCGGTGTTGGGGTAAAAAGTGTAAAAGCGTAGAGTGGTATTTGTGTGCATTTGTTTGGAGATGGCGTTTACGTACGCAGCACCTCTGGAACAGCCCCGTGACAACAGACTGAGGTCACTTCCACCACTGTCCAGCTCTGGACCACATGAGTCAGGCTCTTGAGTCAGTGCTGAGCTACAGTAACGGGAGAGGAAGAGGAGCTGATAGAGTAAGAAGTCACACGCGGGCCGGGTCACACGGAGCTCACACGGAGCTCACCATGAGTGCCGAGTGGATTTAGAGTCGGCCTTGTATTAAAGTGAATTGTACTAAGCTACGCTGCGCGTCCAAGAAGCCTTTAACCTTTTTTGACACCATCACGTCCAAACACTTGAGCAGTACGTGGCGTTATGCATCTGAGTGAGCACACACGAGTTCCTTTATGCTCTTTGCCACACAAACAGTGACAATTTAAAACACGTAACCCCAAAAGCGACCTAAGTCACCTAATGAAAGAGGCAGGGTTTAGCGGGCTGTGTTGTGAACTGGGAAACATGTGGATCTGGGTCACAGACCATCAGCCGATGATGTTAGGCTGACATGAAAATGAGGAATATACAAACCGGAATGAACAACTTCTGAATTTAGTTTTTGTGCAATTTTGTTTAAAGCAGAAGATTAGAAAATGTTTTTGTTTTCTTTTTTGGATTTGTGTTTAAAACAGAAAAACTAAAGAATGAACCAAACACGGATTATGTTAGTCCAGTACTTGTTCGTCATTTATTTGGGTTTTGAAGCCCAAATACATAGTGTGAATGGGAATGGGATGGTCGAGTCAGAAACATTTCTGTCCAGTATTTTTGTGTAACAGGACAATACCATTATTACATACATTACAATGTGTTCTGGGAAATAACCACAATTTCGCCAAAATGTTGCGTTTCCCTGTGAACAGTGATGAGATTGGCTGTCCAGGTCATGAATGCATTTATATACTTTGGATATCATTCCCCTTGAAAGCGCTGATTTGTATGCCTTAATGGAAATTTCAGTCAGAAGGTTATGATGATCATTGCTTAGTTTCATTTCTTGATTACAATAACTCCTTTAATTACTATAAAAGTCCTGTTTCTCGAAAGATTCTTTCAAAGGTTTTCATGTTATTTGATTTTCTAATCTGGTAGAAAATCTTTATACCTAAATTTCAAATCTGTGTTGTTAGGTGAAAACAATGTAACATAAACCAACCATTTTAAGATTTTAACATCTTTGTTTTGGATATATGTTTTGACTAGGTTTTTTTTTCCAGGTCACAAACACAGATTTCACCCAGGGATCCTTAATTTCCTCCAAATTTCTCAACCGTTTGTCATCTGCCAGTAAAGCCTGTACAGGAACCACCGGCACAACATTAATCTCAATATTTTTTAATTGAGCTTCATATTCAAACATTTTTGAAAAAACAAAAAAACAACGACTTAAACTAAAGAATGTTACATATATGAATGAAAGTTTTTATTAAAGTGTCATGCCCTCGGCTTCCCCAATCACATGGGCACACATAATATATAGCAGTTTAGTCTAGTATCCTCACAATCACCAGACTGCTTCATGAAGCATAATAAAAACAGAAGGCCAAAATAAAAAGGTCATGTGACAACTATCTGTTGTTCCTCAAAATAAAAGATATGCATCACAAATTACTTGTCCATTCTGTCCTGTGTCCCCTCTGATCTATCCCTCATTGTCTTCTCTTTTATCTTTTATCCCCTGATGTCCTGTCTTCTTCCCCATGTTCTCCCCCCACACACCCGCTCCCTGCTCTAAGTAAGTGGGTGGACTCATGCTGGAAAATCTCATTAAGTTTTAATTCCTCTCTGTATCCGATTCCTATAACAGATGATTGATTTTTACTTAGTCCACCAGAGCAGAAATAATTCCATTTCTAATCATTTTACTAGCTCCACTGTCAGCCACATTCCGCTGAGAAGCTTGTGTTTGGCCATAATCTTCTATAGAAGAGCTCTGTTATTCTTACAGAGACATTGTTTAGCAGCTCTAATGGCCATACTTGTCTAATGCTTAAATGAAAAATTCACTTCTTATTCTGCGTGTGAAAGAAAGGTTATCTACAGAAAAATAAATCTACCTCGTCTGGGCATAAGCACATTTCTAATTTAACATTTTTGGTAAAGTTTATAATTTAATTTCCTGATTCATCTCATATACTGCCAGAGTCCAAAGAAATGGTAATAAATCTTACCTAGCAACCATACTGGACCAGAGCCCGGTTTTAATTACCATGATCTAGCTCTTAGACAAACCTTTAACAATCAAAACACTCAAAAAAGAACAAAGCATTGAATTTCTTTCTTCTTCAGTGTGTGTGTGTGTGTGTATATGTGTGTGTGTGTGTGTGTGTGTGTGCGTGCGTACATATGTGCGCGTGTGTGTATGTGCGTGCGTGTGTGTGTATGTGTGTGTTGTGTGTGTGTACGTGCGTGCGTGCGTGCGTGCGTGTGTGTGTGTGTTGTGTTGTGTATGTATGTATGTATGTATGTGTGTGTGTGTGTGTGTGTGTGTATGTGTGTGTGTATGTGTATGTGTGTGTATGTGTGTGTGTGCGTATATATATATCCCTCTTCTCATCCATTTTTCTTAGCTCAGGTCCAGTTTTCTGGACTGAGATGTCTGATGTTTTTTCCAGGGAAAACTGTAGCCACTCCTCCAGTTTGGGAGTCACTGCCCCGAGTGCTCCGATGACCACAGGCACCACTTTCGCCCGAGGAAAGACATTGTGATTGAGAGAGGAGCCGGAGAAGGCGTGGAAGGTGAATGCAAAGGTGGAGTGGTTACAACAGATCCCTGGAAAAACATCAGACACCTCAGTACAGAAAAGTGCAGTACCAGGAACAGCAAAGATACTGCGCGGAACCCTCGAGCTCCCAGGCCTCTGGTATAGGACCCGAGCTTAGCAAAATGGGATGAGACCACCAGATTTGTCAATTTGGGTTGCCGTGCATGTGTCGCATGGCAACACGCATTGACATCAGCTTGCACTTTCATTCATTTATTCTTTTGCATCTTACTCCATGAATATGAGGCTGATTGTCATCAAATAAACAACATTTTGTAGCCTGTCGCCATCAGTACAAGCCTGTGCAGTCAGTTCTCTCCCAGTGGCCCTGATCTGTCCACCCATCTGCTCCTAACCCTGTCTGCCCCGGAAGAGAGTGCAAAATAAAAGGAGGGGTGACGCCTTGATAGAGCGCTCAGAGAAGGGACTGCGAGGAAAGGAGGGACGCAAAGTTTGTGCTGCGCTAAACGAAGAGAAAGCACAAAAGTGCCTCCAGGGGAATGACTGCTACGTATCAGTGATCAATTTGTAGTGACTATACACACTTCCAGACGCTCTTCTAGTGGGTATACATTGTATTGCTATTTCTGCCATTGCCATTTGCCATTTCTAGTGCTATTAGAGTGTCCAGCAGGTAAAAACATTTTGGACTCAAGATTCCCCACAATGCACCTTGATAAGTAGTGTCCAGTGCATTGTGAGAGTCAACACGACAGTGGCAGCAGCAAGTCTTTCACTGGACACAACACAACTGAATGAAAACAGAGAGAAGATCTGTTTAAACGCACTGATGAGCCGAGATTATGAACAACCCGCTCTTAAATAAACCGTTATGCTGCAAAGTTGCTAATGTGAGCCGCTTACCTTAGCTTAAGCTGTAATAGGATCAGTACATTTGTTGTTTAATGTGAGGGCCATGTTAAAAAAAAACTTGTATGATGATTAGAAGACCTTAACTATGTGTGTGTCAGGCAGAGTTGACAAATATTCATGACAGAAAGTTTGTATCTGTATTTTGCAGACTTTTTTCACCTTGCTGCCAGAGTCACATGACCCATGGTGAGGAGAAAGTAATGAGCTGAGTGTCTCAATTGCTCTGTGATTAAATATATAGTCTTCTAAAGAGTGCAGGAGAAGTTAGTGAATGAGGGGTCAGGGACTAGGCTGGACATTTGAACGCAGCCCATGACTCAATATCATACATGATTCTACAACAGACAGGGAAGTCCAGTTATTATGAGGGCGAACATCCAGTCACGCCCCATTACTTTGACCCCATTTACCCACTAAACCTGTTGTTCGGATACATTTACTTGCAATGTGACCACACACATCTCATACAAAACAAACTTAAATTATAGACTGTAGGGCTTTGAAATAGGCTAAAGTATTTGTGAAATAATTCAATTATTATAAAGTCTTAATAATGTGTGACTATTTCAAACTAAGAAAGTTTTATTACATTGGAAGAAATACATTAACGATCATATTTTAAAAGTGTGATCAATCTGAGACTCAATTAACAGCTCTTATTTTAATCAATGTAATTAATAAAGCGACATGTTGGTCTATTTATTCAACAGATATGTAGTTGATAATACGAAGGTATGGACGCAGACTGACTGTGCAGACTTACATTTGTGGCGTATGGGGTGATGTGGATGGCGCTGTCTGAGGTGCTGAATGCGTTGACAGAATGCTACAGATCACATAACTGTAACATTTGTACAGAGGGAAAGAACAGCTTCCTGCTCCTGACAATGCTGCAGGAGTAGCTCACTCATCAGAAAAAGGCAATACATTATATATAGCCACTTTGAATTTTTTTACACTGTTTTAGCTCAAGTCAGCGCTAAGTCAGATATTTACAAACGGTGAAATATTCACTGAGTAAATGAAAGTCATCAGCAGCTTTTATAAAATAAAGACATTTTAAGTGACTATATTTAATAGTATTGTATGATTCAATACAATATCTTCATGTTGCTATTTTGTAGCGCTGCCTATTTCATGTACATTTGTCTTGTATGTACTGCCTAGTTTTCTTTTCCCCATGCTCACGTGATGAGTCTAATGTAGTTAGAGACAAGTGTGGCCATGTTTAAATCTTAAGTGCCCTGCTGAAGACCAGGCTGTTGGTGGAAACGAGCTGGTCAAATCAAGGACTTTTAATCTAGCCCTGGAGTGCCTCGGGTCTGTTACCTTGCCCACTCAATAGAAAAAAGTAACTCACGGATTCGTTTTAAGGGGAGACACTAAAGACAAAACCTGGTAGGTTCCACTGCAAAATTAACTTGAATTCTGTAAACTGGACTAACGTTTTAAGAGTGAATGCGTTAGGCCACTCATCCAAGTAGCTTCTTCAGTTCCTCTGACAGAGAACTGAGTCACTGCCTTATATCTGTCTAAAGGGAGGAGCTAACTACTCTCAAACGAACACAAACTATAGTTGTTTACAGTCAGGAGTATATGCTGTTAGTGAAGTCTATGTGATGCCTTGAGGTATTGCTGGGTGTGCCTTGAAAAAAAGTCCTATTCTTGAAATTCATTGAACTAGTTATTTTATCACCAAAAAAAGAAGACAAAACAATCAATGTTGCCATGTTTACGTAACCAGATACAGTGGGACTGGCACAACATATATTTTCAACATGAAACAATACACAAAGAATACAAATTGCACAGAACATTCAATTAAATAAAATGAGGCTGCATCCAGTCCTACTGTGCATAGCATGACATGTCTCAGGAGAATGTACTTGTTTTACTTCATTCATTCTGCCTCTAATTTGATCCACAGCCCCCAAAACACATGCCGTAATGAAGAAGGAAATTAAAAGCATAAGCAGCATTATAGTCGCAAGATAAGGTTTTTTTTATCGGCACATGGAACCGTCACCGCAGTAAGTCTGGGCTTCAGAAAGAGAGGCTGTGGCATTCCAAGATGGAGGCTGCGGGGCTCTTGGGAAATCTTTTGGATATCCACCTATATTACGTGTTCACCTGGGGAAACTCAGTATTTCTGTGTTGAAGCCGATATCTATAAAGAACTTTGACCACTATTTCCTGAAAAGACCGAAATAAGAGCCACCACTGGAAAACAAGCTGCAGTTAAGCTACCCGAAGCCGCCTCTTCCTATTCCGGCTGCGACTCGGACTCTGTTGTCCTCCTGGCTGGCAGCAAAGCTGTGGTAGATCTGGCAATTATGGCTGCCTTACATGAGAACAGATAATCTAACACACACCACAACAAAGGCATTTGATGCCAAAATTGACTCTGTGATTGCTGTTATACGAGAGCTAACATCCCAGCCTAACAAACTGGATAACAGAGCCACTGCAGTGGAGAAGGAAATCTCAGACTTGAAAAACACAGTGGACACCATGCGAGCCAGTATGACGAAGGCTGGAAAAGCAAATTGACAGAAAACTTTGATGTTTTTTTTTTCATTTTTAGGATTAAAACACTATAACAACAACAAAAAGAAACAGGTGAAATGGGTAAAACTGAAAATAAAGATTTAGGAAAGTAAGGCATCCAAAGAAAAGGAAAGTGAAGGAAGACACGGTCCAAAATAAAAGTTTATTTGACAAAGTTTTTGTCAAATTTGTCCATATGTGATTTTCTGTATGTAAGTCATCAGTCAATTAATCAATTGATTGATTGACTGCTTGAAATGACATTACCTTGTGAAATGGTACAACAGTGAAGACAAATTTCCCTGTGGGGACAGTAAACTAATGTTGCTTGTTTTTTCACCTGAGGCTGCCACGCCTTCAGCCCCCCCAGCCCAGAGAACGACTGTCCGAGCCGGAGCTGAGAGAAGAGGCCCTTAGCTTTGATCGTATCGCTAGCCAGTTTTCCAGTGGTAAATGTCATCTTATCCTTGCTCTTATTTTTCAGCTTTTTCAGGAAATAGTGTTCCCAGCTCATTATACTGTATATCGGCTTCTAGGCAGAGATGCCGAGTTTCTCCAGGTGAACCTGTAAAATAGGCAGATATCCAAACGATTTTCACCAAAGCCCCACAAATGTGAGCTTCCTCTAAGCCTCCATCTTGGAATATTTTCAATCAAAAAAGTGTGCCATGAGTCAAAAAAAGTTGGTTGAACTGCAACCGGAGTCCTATTTTGCTTATACTTTAAGTCATCCTTTATCTAGCCAGGAAGGCTCCATTAAGATACAGTATTTTGTTTTCCTGAGAGTCCTGGTCAGTCGATGGCATTTCCTCTGTCGCCCTTTTTCCATCACAAACCCAAAACAGATGCTCACTCATAATCCAACATAGTCCTGACCAAGACTCGTTTAAGATCTTGGTCTCTGCACAGCTCTGCTCCTGTCAGCTTGACCCTGTGGCATTTAAGGATGGTTCACAATCAGAGGAGGATTTTCACTATGGCGACAACACTATACCTTTACATCTTGATCTCCAAGCGTACTCAGTAACAGACAATCATACTGCAAAGCTCTAACACGGCTTTGAGGCTGGAGTCACGCTGGCTTTGCCTCCATAGGAAATACAAAACACGATCAGAAAAACGAATGATAAAAGCCGTAAGAGATTATGTGCTTTCTCAAACACACTTGGCTGAATGTGGGCAGGTGAAACCCAGAGCAATAAACAGTATTTCTCATGAAAATATCTGCCGAGCGCTTTGAATGGTGTCCCATGTCTAATAAATGAAGCAACACGACGGGTTCGGGGAGTCAGAGTGAGCTGCACATTTGATTATTGCCCCAGCCTCTTTATTGCTTTGGGATCCCCAGAGAAGGCCGCGCTCTGGAGGTGAGATCGCACAGGCACGGGAGGGAGGCCAAGGTAAAGTGGAGAGCTCGGCACAAGATAGCCACCACACTGCAGCTTTAAAAGACCCGTTAAAAGTTTGTATACAAAATGGAGCGAAAGTGAAGTGGAACATAGTGTGATTTCGATGGAGAAAGTGGGATTCACCTCAAAATATCACAACATTTGAAAAGTCAGTGGTTTTGTCAAAGTAAAAGCAAAACATGTGAGTGACATCACAGCCGGCCGGGTTTCAGCACGTTTACATGATTTTTGTATTTAATAGTAGATTATTACAGACATTTTTGATTATAGTAAACTCCTGATTTTTAGGTTTTCCTGGACAAATACTTACAGAAATGTTGACTGCACAGATATATTACCCCCTTTTAGCAAATTATATTTGTTGTACACTGGAAATTCTACATTGTTACTTGTTTTTTGTTGTAATTAATTAAACTATAAGAATTTAGAACAGTTCGTTCTTTTTTTTTATGTCATGAAAATGAATTATGGTCTAAATTAATTCTTCCTGTCCTCCCAGTCACCTCCATTAAAAAATAAAGAACATTCTGATGACAAACATTTAAAAGGGTCTTTAAGGACTGCCTGAGGAGCCGTCTTCAGTCCGTCCATCTAATGCACTTTAGGACCATTGCCATGCACTCCGCAGATAATGTCTTCAATTGCAGTTTCTCTGCTTTTGCAAAACTGTTACAAAAGTTTCATTTCCCGTGCACTGAAAGCCTCGAGCACTTCTCCTCTTTTGTTGTCCTGGCAACATGTCATGAAATGTGCGATCATGAAAGGCGATGCAGTGCTGTGTACCCAACGCCAAACCCACACAAAAGCTCAAAGACGCACTGTTCTTGCCTTTCAAAAGAAAAATGGTCAGTCCTGCATTATTTCTATGTAAAGTATACACGGGTGAGTGTGTCAACCAGCTCCAAACTGGTGTGGAAACATCACACGTGAATGATGAGTTTGTTCTGGATCTCAGCACAGGGCAAGGCAGACTACACCACACTAGTGTGGATGCAATTCAGTAAAAAGGTGCTACATTGACACGTAGCCTTTATTAGACAGAACAGCTTAGTGTGAAATGGGGACGAGAGAGAAGGGAGGACATACAGTAAACTGTCGGAGTGGAGATTCAAACTACCGACACTGCGGTCAGCTGCACATGGGAAAGTAATATTCAATTTATAGATAATAACTTGAAACTTCTTTTGTAATTTACTTACTTTAGAAGATTTACAGATTTTGATCATTGTTACAACTCGGCTGTGCAAGGGGTAAGGGGAAGTAACAAAGCAAAGATGGAAAATGGTCAAAGTAAAGCTGTAATGTTTATTAAACAGGAATGTAAAGCTAAATGAACATAAAACGGAAAACAAAACAAGTTAAGTGCCTCAAAAACGCACGGGTCACACGGGCCTAACAAAACAAAGGCCTATAAACAGAATTGAAGTGACAAATTAAAAGGAGAAACATAACAAACGAATGACCAACTAAGTTCTCAAAATTATTTCAGGGGCTGCCACCACAGCCATGACAGACGAGGCACACAGACGAAGAGCATACTGGCCTCAAAGGTGTCTTTAAGTACTGGGAGGGGCTGCAGGAATGGAGACTCTGGATTGGCCCACCAACCAGACGAAACAGGAAGCGGCAGCCAACCAGGAACTGGCATGTGACAGCCCTCCAACCAAAGGCATGCCCCCCCTATTGCAGCCATGATGGGAAGGGAAAACAACATTTCATCACACAAGGAGGTCAGGGGCCGTAATAATCATGTCATGTATTTATATAAGGCTTTTGGGTGTACATTTTGTCCCCTGTGCAGTGGACGTCCTGAATGCAGAAGGAGCCACACAAATGGATTCATGTTTTATAATGTTCTCACTGTTTTTTATGAGGGCTTATACTGCTTCTATTTATATGTTGTCCTTGAGCTGTTATTATGTGGAGCTGAAGACAAATTTCTACCTCCCTAGACGATCAAATTATTCTATTTGGTTTTTAAAATGCCAAAATTGCACATATTTGAGGAATAAAAATATGAAAAATAGATGAGCCAGATTTACTTTGTTGTAGAGGGGGGATTTACTTATTTAGTATTTGAGTAAACTATCTGAAAATCGGCTCAAAAAAATTTCACATTTTGCCCTTATATTTGGGGTTAAAAACTTTAAAATTTAAACTGTCAAAATGGACAATTGTTGGTCAGTACAAAATGGGAGACACAACACCAGGAGCCACAGTGGAGCAGCGGTGGGCACTTTGCCTATTATGAATGTGGCGTGTGCGTGAGTGTTGGTAGTGATGGGAGGGCCAGGGCAGTGGTGGCTACAGATACAGTTTACCACCACTGAATGTAATGTAATAATGCACTGTGAAGTCGGTGTAATCCCTCATCTGTCCAGGAGGGATTACACCTGCTCTGTAAAGTGCCTTTGAGTGTCCAAAAAGTGCCATATAAATCAAATACCTTATCCATCCATTCTTAATTCAATTCAATTTATTTTTGTTTAACGCCCAAAATCACAACAAGTAGTTGCCTCGAGGGGCTACAGTGGAAAAAAGAACTAAATAAACAATGTTCATAGGGACTTGGAAATGTCCCAGCATCCTGTGTCCTTAGACACCCCTTCTTCCCGTTAGGGTCGCGGGTAACAGGAGCCTATCCCTAAATGCCTTATCATTATAATCATTATATTATTATTATTATTATTATTATTATTATTATTGTTCTTATTATTATTACAAAAGTTTTAAGAGGGCAGACGTTTCCACACTCATCCAAGTAATATAGTCCCCAAGTGGTGGAGTTCAAGTATCTCTGGGTTTTGTTCAAAGTGAGTGAAGAATGGAGCGTGAGATTGACAGTTGGATCAGGCATCAGACTGTTGTGGTGAAGAAGGAGCTGAGTCGAAAGGCAAAGCTCTCGATTTGCCTCAATCTACGTTGCTACCCTCACCTATGGTCACGAGCTTTGGGTTATCCAAAGGACAAGATTGCGAATACAAGTGGTCAAAATGCGTTTCCTCCACAGGGTGGCTGGGCGCTCCCTCAGAGAGAGGGTGAGGAGCTCCCGTGTGACTGAGCCACTGCTTCTCCTCGTGGAGAGGAGCAAGCTGAGGTGGTTCAGGCATCTTCCAGATGCGTCCTGAACACCTCCATGGGGAGGCACCGCGAGGAGGCCCAAGGGAAGACTCAGGAGGAAGTGTGTTTGGAAGGGTGTCAGGAAGTGCGTGGGGTAAGGGAAGTCTGGGCCACCCTGTTCAGACTGTGACCCAGCCCCGGTGAAGTGGAAGGCAATGGATTGATTCAGGCCCAGTACCGAGTAAATGGCACAAGTTGTTACTAAACGTGTGTGAGTGAGGTGCTCTGTGGGTGAGTACTTGTGGGGCTGTGGCCGCCTCCGGTTCTGCTCTCACACCACAGCCTCACCGCAGAGCAGCTGTGTGTGTCTGTCTGTCTGCGTGTGTGTCCATGTATGTTTGTGGCTATGTGTGTGTGTGTGTGTGCCTGTCTGGAGGAGGGAGGGTCCTGGATGTGTGTCTAGGCGTTTTAGGCCGATACCGATGTTATGACACTTATGTATATTGTAAACAAAGACATATTGCTGTTAAGTAAATGTTTTTTGTAATTTATTTCTAAAATAATGATTTAAACATTTCAAGAAGGGTTTTTTAGTTAAATCAACATTTCGGAGCTTTTTACCATGTTATAACGTTATTCTGTCATCAAAAACATGCCTGAAGTGGGTTTATATGTAATTTATGCATGTCTGTGTAATCTTGGATCCCCCTGGGCACTAGTCACTGCGCATATAAATCAAGCCTGTAAAACAGCCTATTTCCTCTGCACAATATGGAAAATACAAAAATGTATCCATGCGTTTGTAACATCTAGATTAGACTACTGTAACTCCCTGCTCGCAGCGTGTCCTAAAAGCTCCATAAAAAGCTTTCAACAACTGTTCAAAATGCAGCAGCAAGATTACTAACAGGAACTAAAAGGAGAGAGCACATTACGCCGGTGCTCGAGTCTCTTCACTGTCTCCTTGTTGAGTTTAGAATCAAATTCAAAATCCTCCTCCTGACTTACAAAGCCATAAATGACCTGGCCCCACCCTACCTCAAAGATGCTATAGGATCTTATCATCCAAACAGAGCAGTTTGAGCACGACCCTCTTTTCCCCCTTCTTTCCTTTCTGTGTTCTATGCTCCTTAATAAACTGTGTCGGTTCACTGCTGTTCACATGTTTTTCTCCTTCCACTCCCACAGTTTCAGACACTGCTGATGATGACCTGTAGATTCGGATGCTCCTCATCTGCCTGGATG
This sequence comes from Chaenogobius annularis, assembly GCA_015082035.1. Classification (NCBI taxonomy): domain Eukaryota; kingdom Metazoa; phylum Chordata; class Actinopteri; order Gobiiformes; family Gobiidae; genus Chaenogobius; species Chaenogobius annularis. The sequence continues at coordinate 83,137 of BJKM01000971.1, read as the reverse complement.
AACTCTCATATCTGCAAATGAACATCTGCAGCCTTTCCGTCTGTGGGAGTCGGATCTCTCCTTCGCTGTGGCTCTCCCCAAGGTTTTTACTTTTTCCAACAGGGTTTTTTATAGTTTTCCTTCGCTGAAAATGAGGGTCTAAGGACAGGGGATGCTGGGAAATGTATTTATTTGCTAAATTCCTGTGAACATTGTTGCTACTCTATTTCATTGTCACACATCAAGGCCACTGCTATTGTGATGTTGTGCATTGCAAAAATGTATTGAATTGAAAAAAAAATCATTTGAAAACTATTGGAATCCTCTTTACGCTTCATACTACGAGGCCACGGCTTTTATACAAGGCGCTGCCCACAAGCTTATGTAATCATCACGTCTCTGCAGAGCTCCTTCCCATGCTCCTACACAGCCCCTCCCTGCAGGACAGAGCCCTCCCTCCATATCCTGACATTTTTGCTATTGTAGCATATAAATGATTTCTAGTTAAATAAAAGTTGACTAATACACATTTTGGTCAGCCTGTACACAGCACACTTTCAACACAAGTCCAACACATGCTTTATTCATTTTCTCATTTATTTATTCATTATTAAGTATTCTCACTCTGGATTGTGGCATGTCTAGGGACAGGCCAAAGGGAACTAGAGGAGATGGTAGTGAACTTCACCAAGTCCACAAACCGGTGTCAACTTGGAGAAGGTGTGCACATATGCATATCTACTCACTTTGGCAACAAGCTCCACTGGTCTGCTAACATATAGAATCAGTGCCAAAAAAGGTCAGAGTAAATCTACAGAAGCAGAGATCTTTGGATGTCTATGTTGATATGTTGTACATGTTCTCTCTGCGGTTGCAAGGGTTCTGCTTAAAGCTGTTGTGTTGTGAGGGAGCAGTAATTCTGTCAGAAACAGGAAAAAGCTGGACAAGCTGGTGTAGAGGGCAGGGTCAGTGCTGGAGGTGGAGGGGAGTCTGTGTTTGCATAAGTTTATGAAGCAGGCTTTCATCTTCAACAAAGAACATCCTTTGCATGGGACTGTAGCTGCTCAGAAATGTTGGAGTGACAGTCTCCTCTCCCTGAGCCATTTAGGAGCTCTTTTGTACCAACAGTAATTGGGCTGTAAAATGGAATAGATGTTTTTTTTAATGTATTATTACCTTTGTGTACTAAATTATTTAATGTTCTTTATACTGTATACCTGTCAGGAATGTCTGTTTATCTACTGCAGGGGTGTCCATTACGTCGATCGCGATCTACCAGTTGATCTCGGACGCAGCGGCAGTCGATCTCTGAGGCCGTGGACACCAAAGCAAGTGACAGTATTTACACACGCTGAGCGAGTGTATCACACGGTGCGCTTAAGGAGGTCCCCAAAAGCGTGAGTGAACCATGAGTTACAGGAGACTACAGTTGTGATTTTGTCCGCTTTCTCAGTGAGTTTCGGATGGAGCACACTGCGGCCGCTCAGTGCAGCCTCGGAAACGTAGAATGCTCACATGAGGGAGGAGAGTCAGGAGAGGGAGTCAGGCCGAGGAGCAGGAGGAGGAGTCAGGCCGAGGAGCAGGAGGAGACAGGTAGGATTATACTCTGAGCGCTATTTCTGTCCTTATAACTAATATAGTTAAAAAGAGCTTCAATAAGCTCAACCTTCTAATATTTAGTCTAGTTATTATTTTATTTTCAAAATAGTCATCTGTCTGAATGGGTCTAGTCAAGTCAATTAACAGATTTTCTCTTCCCTGCTTTATAGTGCACATCTACACATGTTTATATAGCTGTTTAGTAAAAAAGTAATAAAAATCTACAGGTAGATCTTCAGGCTTTGTCGAATCTAAAAGTAGCTTGCACGCTCAAAAAGTGTGGGCACCCCTGATCCACTGTATCTATCTATCTATCTATCCATAACCCTAACCCCTACTGCACAGGAACCCAAATGTTTCTCGAATACATGGTTTTCTTCTGTCAGCAGTCAGGGCCTCATCAAAGTCAAGCAAGTTTTTACAAATGAAGGTAATTTGTCTTTTCAAACAGAGGTTTTCAGGACATGAGTGGCATTTTAAGCAGAAACTAGTTTTACAGTACATTGTCAAATGAAAGCTTATAACAAGCCCTCAGGGGTATTTCCAGGACTTTGGTAACTTTGGTAACTACACCTTATTGAGCCTTAAGACAAGACACAACAGGCAAAATGCTATTTATTTCGATTTAGTCAATTTTCTCTTGTGTGCACCTAAATATGTTTTATTTTTCCATTGAATCCACTTCATCCATAGAGTTCCCTGGGGCATTGTAACTTCAAAGGTCGTTTTATCCAAATTAATTTTTCTCCCATTAAAATGTAGTTATCAGCTCTTAAAGTAGCACCTACACACACCAAACTTTACAATCTTGTACTTAACAAGATTTTCTATAACATTCTTCTTACATTTATGTGCGTAAAGTACAGAACAAGTTTCTCTAAATATATCTATTTTTCTTATCCACCTGTAGTGTCTCTCTTCAATTAAGCAAGAACAAAGACATTTTTTTTTTCTTCACACAGAACATTCACAGGAAACAAGTCCAAATCTAGTCAATTTGTCAATTTCCAAATTACTATTACTGTTACTATGTCGGCCCAGTCCTTGTGTGTGGGTGCAGATTGGGTCATCCATTTTTTTGAAATGGCCTTTTCCTCTGCTGCAAGGAATATGGGCCAAAGAGATCCATTTATTGTGTCCCTGGCAGGAGTTTTGAAGCCCAAATACATACCGTAGTTCTGAAATCCAGTGGGATGATGTCAATAACAAGTCTGTGGCACTTTATTGATCTCAGTCCAATATTTCTGAGCAACAGGACAGTCCCAGAAAGAACATGATAGTGGTTTGCCTCCTGGCTGCCACAGTTTCTCAACCGTTTGCGTGTGAATAGTGAGCACTTTGACATGGTGTTATGAAAAAAACACAACACATTTTTCCAACAAAATTCCCTCCAAACATGTGATTGTGTGGTCCTCCTCTGGGACGCACATATATTTTCCCACTCTTCATCCGTCAAAACAAGGTTACCTTCTCTTTACGATTTGTTTTGAATGTAATTAGTAGAGTGGTTGTCCAAATTGTTAATACTTTTATATAATTTAGATCCCCTTGAATAAGCCAGTTCCAGTTAGCCAGAGAATCCAATTTAAAATGTTGCTCATGGTTTTCAAGTCTCTAAATGGTCTGGCTCCCAGTTATTTATCCCTTGTTACTGTCCCACCATGTTCCTGCTCGTGCCATGCAGTCCTCCTCTCATGTGCCCAGGTCAAAGCTAAAAAGCAGAGGGGACGAGCTTTCTCTGTGGTGGGGCCAATGCTCTGGAACAGCCTGCCTCTGCATGTTAAGTCTGCAAATAAATGTTTTGTGAAAAACTTACATTTTCTCACCGGCCCTTTTGACATTGTCATTATTTTTAGTAAAATTATGTATAATTGTAATATATTGTATTTTATGTGAGGCTAGTGTATTTTATTGCACTTGTTTGTACAGCACTTTGGGCTTTTAAAGTTGTAAGTGTGCTTTAAGCAAGGTAAGTTTATTCTTAGAGCACAATTTCATACACAAGGGCAATTCAAAGTGCTTCACACAACAGGAAAAAATGCATTAAATATCACAAAGACAATGGACAGAAATCACAATCTTAGTTCAAGACATAAAAGAGAAAAGTGCAAATAAAATCATTTCAGTCATATGCACAGCTAAACAAAACAGTTTTTAGCTTAGATTTGAACATTGCCAGAGTAGAGGCCTGTCTCACATCCTCAGGAAGACTGTTCCAGATTTTAGCTGCAGAAAACTGAAACGCAGATTCGATTCCTATGTTTAGTCCTGACTCTGGCACCAGCAGGAGGCCGGTCCATGTTTAGTCCTGACTCTGGGCACCAGCAGGAGGCCGGTCCATGTTTCTGGTTCTAGTCAGGACCCGGAAAACAAATTCAGACATTGACATTGAAAGTTCTGCTTCATAAGCGTTCATAAATATTTCAGTCAAAGGACGATCATGATCATTGCTCTGTTGGATTTCTTGGTTATAATAACTCCTTATTTGTAAATACCTATAAAAGTCCTGTTTAAGATTTTACCCAGGGATTCTTAACTTCCTCCAAATGACTCAACCGTCCGTCATCTGCCAGTAAAGCCTGTACAGGAACCCCCGGCACTGCATTACTCTGTTTTTTTTTCCATTGAGCTTCATATTCTGGGTCACACCAGTGCAGCAACGCTCTGACTTGAGCTAAAATAGTAACTACTAACGAAGCTTGAATCATTCTTAATAAACTATTTGTTCATTATGTATTATTTATTAAGTGTATGTTGTGTTATTATAAAGTGTTGCCAGGGGTTTTGATGTAAAAATGTTGTTAAATGTGTTTGAAAATTACATTTTATATCTTTAAGAAAGTACAGTGTATTAAGGGTAATATAGGGTGTGATGGAAAAATAAATCAAGATAAACCTGTCACTTTCTGTCGTCACAGACACGTTGCATTTGCTGTGGTCTGCTTGTGTTTTCAATGAGTGGGTGTTCGTTCCCCTGACCCCCTGACTCCACTCGTTCTTCTGTCACACCAGCCACTGCTAAATGTATGGCTGTTTGTTCTAAACACACATCAGAAATAAGGAAAGGCGCTCTCTCTCTCTGCACACATGTTGCTTGGTAACAGCTGTAGCGCCCGACCAGAGCGCCTCCGGAGCTCTGGCCTTTGAGAGCAGCAGCCACACATTACTGGTGACTCCTGTGGCGTGAGGGCCGACAGAGGAGACACGATCAACACGTGCTCAAGCAACACTCTGCTCTGGGTTTGACGGAGACACGCGGGACAAAGAGGGAGACGCTCCACCCAGCAGCTCGCAATCACATGAAGGGCTTTAGTACAAATGAAATCATGAATAAAAGTGATTGCAACAACTCTTACTTTACTTTAAGAATTACAGACTTATTAGCATTGGCCCAGTTCACGCACCTTGATGGCTCCTGCAGAGACAAAGTGCAGATAGAACACCTTGTTTAGCTCAATATCGGCTTAAAAGCAGAAATCTGAATGTTTTTATCTCATCAAATGTATTTGCTGATGATTTCCTGCATCAAACATTTGCTCAAACTCTCTTCAGTTCTACACTTCCTGTCGTCTTTTGCCTGCACCTCCAGACTTTCCAGAGCATACGGCGGGAGGGTCTCAGCTGGTGCAGAGGTAAGCAAAGTCCTTTTATAAATACCATGAATGGTACAGAGGCCAGTCCATACAATGCATAGGAAGCTTTATAAATGACGCCCGATTTCAAATTTGAAGCAGTCACCTGAGGCTTTTTGTATTTTTTAATGCATATCTTTTGACAAATGCTCTTTTTTTCTGTAAACTTGATACTTAAAACTTTCCAAGCCCGAACACATCTCTCTAGCACAAACACAGCCTTAGTTATAAGTCTTCAAAGTTTAAATTGTGAAATTAAATGGATCAAAGTCTAACTTTTTTTAATTTATTTTTTTATACCTTTTCTACAGTTACTTTCAGTACAGCGCACAGGTAAGGGAAACATATTATTTGATTATTTTAAAATTATTATTATTATTAAATGTATTTTATAGCCACAGCTTTTGTTAAAAAGGTGGTTTGCATCAGTAGCGTGCGGTGACTTTTACGGATGGGTAAGCAGAACTGGGGTGTTCATCATTATTTAGTGGATAACACAAAGTGAAAAAAACAACACATCTAATATGCATGGGTGGGCTTTGAACCCTGGTCTCCCATTAGAAGGACAAACACCTATCCTACTGAGTTATTAAAATACTGCCTGTATTTCCTTATTTTTTTTATTTTTTTTTGGCCTGATTGCTTTATTAGACAGGAAAGCTCAGCGTGAAATGGGGATGAGAGAGAAGGGAGGACATGCTGTAAATTGTCGGACTCACAACACTGCGGCCGGCTGCACATGGATCCTGGCATATGTGTGCTGGGCCTTAACCACTCGACCTCTAACTAACATCTAATCATTGGAAATATGAGTCTTTGCTACAAACACAGACTTAGAGTCACAGACACAGATAGTCTGTTTGTTGAAACTTGGCACTGCTGTTACTTTGCTTCTCCTCGCACATGCTCAGTTAAGGCAAAACCAGATTCCCTCACAGGTTTATTCAGCGTGGCTTGATCATAGAACCATGGGTTTGAGGCTCTGTGGTCCTCAGAGCGCATGCGCAGACCTCTAAAAGAAGATTCTGTCCTCTCTGGTTCTAAAAGCTTCGGTTAGAGAGCGAAGCACAAATGGGCCTCTGAATCTGAGTCATCAGAATCAGAATCAGAACCAGAAAGGGTTTATTGTCAATGAACAAAATTCACAAACATAGGAACTTGTCTCAGCATTAAGGTGCAACATAAAACACTGAGCAATAATAAAACAACATTTATCCAATCCAAAGGGCATGCATTAACAATGCAATGAGACAATTTAAAATTACTATAGTATAAAATAAAAATAGGCATTACTATGCACACAAGATTACAATTAAATTTACAGTTGTAGTGCAGAAAGTGACAGTGCAGTGAGTGATTGAATAGTTGCAGTTAAAGTGGCTTTAGTGGTTTAAGAAGTGGTCATGAGTCCAACGGCAGAGGGAAAGAAACTATTCTTGTGGCTGGAGGTTCTGGTCCGGATGGACCGTAGCCTCCTACCTGAGGGGAGTGGTTCAAATAGACCATGTCCAGGGTGAGAAGGGTCAGCTGTGGTCCGACCTGCTCGTCCCAGAGCCCTGGAGACGTACAGGTCCTGCAGAGATGGAAGTCTGGGCAGCCAGTATCACACTCTCAGCAGGAACAGCACAATGCGGCTAGGTGACTCTCTGTTTTTGTTCCCTGCTGTGGCTCACCGTACCACACGGTGATGGAGGGAGGTGAGGATGGACTGAATGATGGGCCTGTGTCGAAACTGCACCATCATCTGCACTGGCAGCTGGCTTTTCCTCAGCTGCAGCAGGAAAGTACATTCTGCTGGGTCTTCTTGATGAGGGAGCTGATGGAGGGCTCCCACTTGAGGTCCTGGTGATGGTGGTGCCCAGGAAGCGGAAGGAGTCACGGTGGTGACGGGGGAGTCTGTCATGATGAGGGGGGCTGGACTTTTCTGAAGTCCACGATCATCTCCACTGTCTTCTGGGGTTGAACTCCAGGTTGTTACCCAAGGCGGCACCAGGACACCAGCCGGTCACCTCCCTCCTGTAGACAGAACTCACCCCCGTCCGAGATGAGCCCGATGAGGGTGGTGTCGTCCGCAACACCTCTGATCAGTTTTACGGAGTTGTGGCTGGAGGTGCAGCAGTTTTGTGTACAGGGAGAAGAGCAGAGGAGAAAGTACAACAGCCCTGTGGAGGCTCCTGTTGCTGGTAGTCCGAGTTGTCTTAGACATTCTTCCCCAGCCGCAACGCACTGCCTCCGATTCGTCAGGAAAGTCAGTGATCCCTCTGCAGGTGGAGTCGGGCACGTTGAGCTGGGAGGCTCGTCCTGGAGCAGAGCAGGGAGGATGGTGTTGAATGCAGAGCTGAAGTCCACAAACAGGATCCTGGCATAGGTTCCCGGGGAGTCCAGATGCTGCAGGATGAAGTGGAGTGGCAGGTTGATGAGTCATGCTTCCTGTGCAGTATTGCCCAGTGGCCTGTAGATTCCACTAAAAACACTGACTTCAGCCAAGCTTCAGCAGCAGAAGTGAGGGGAAAACGGACTACTTTGGCAATATTTTAGATCAATTTATACATAGTTGTGAGTAAATAGGAGCTATAGGCTATTTGAATGTATTGTGCATACTGGCTAGAACTGTAAACCTACCTACCTACCTACACTCTCCGCATCATACCAAGACCCCGAGCCCCGGACCATGCTCGGCTATGCCGCGCTAGCGCTTTCAAAACTGCAACAGTACTGAACATTAGCGATGCTGCTTAACATCATGGATTGGGTTTACCAGCGATGCATGAAGGTTGCTGGCATTAAGATTAGCTGTTAAATGTTGTGGTAAATGATGTGGACATGCGGTTAAAACAGCATGTCCAGGTGCAGCATGTAAACACAGCGCCCTCCCTCGAGGGACTGGCTTGGTTTCTTTTATAAGCCCCTCCTTAATTGGACATTCACATCTCATAGGAATGCCCTGTTCCTTTATAGAAGAACTAAGTAACATTTTAGGGGGCAGAGAAGCGTCTGTTGCGCACACAGACGAGTCAAAGCAAGTGGGATAAGTTTGGAAGATGTCAGAGAGAGCTTCGGAAATTCGTCAATAAAAAATGATGTGTGGACATATTTTGCCTTTAAACACTTGGCACAGCTTTTTTGTGGTGTTTTTAAAACCAGAGAAAGCATTTAAAACGAGCCGTAGAAGCGCTAGCAGCGGAAGCGCTAGTGTCAGCAGTGGACGCGCTAGCCTCACACACACAGAAGCTCATAGGAAAGATTTACGCAGTGAATACACACTGTGAATACACACTGTGAATACACACTGTGAATACACACTGTGAATACACAAGTGTTCACAAAGTTTAAGCCTCCAAAACACCGCATAAACTGTACCAGCGCTTTTTGTTAGGCTGCAGAGAATGAGCTGCGCGCTGAACCACAAATATCCCTGAAAGTCCATGTGCACTGCTGCACTCATCAGTGGATCATTTCATTCTTCACTTTCTATATTGATAATCAGGGCCGGCCCAAGCCTTCAGGGGGCCCTAAGCAAAATTTTCCTTGTGGGCCCCTCACCATATCATCAGAATCAGTTTTATTGCCGTTGTCAGTGCTTCGACGCAAACACAACCAAAATGCCAGGGCATCCGTTTGTCATCTTGGTTAGTTTAGCATCAGCACGAACTCAAATATTGATGACTCAAATTCCACAACGCAACTTGGTATTCCGCTGACATCATCTCTACTCCCTGTATACATAACACACCTCTCAGAGATGTTATTACAAATGTATTTGTAGGGGTGTTAAGTGTCTACAGCCACATACAACAGGGGGGTCTGGGGGCACTCAGATTTTTTTATGTTTTAATATGGTCCAGCCGGTGGTCACATGTTTGTCCACTCCGCTAAAGTAAGATTACAATGTTGAGGTTGTAATGCTAAAATGATGATGTGATGACACTGTGCCAGGAGCAAGTGAAGTTATTAATACATTAGTATACTTAATTAGTCGATACAATATTGGCTCTGAAAAATAGTTAGGGTCAAATTGTGTTCATAACAAAATAAATGTACCTGAAACATCAGGCTATTTGTTGAATACCAAGTTAAATACATAATGAACTATGAACCACTGGAGGGTCTCAATGTGTTTATACTAATTTACAATACTAATAACAAAGTATTGTTATTAGACAATTAAAGCAATCACCACTTAACATGGATGGATGGACTCATCATAACATAACACAGGAAGGTCAAGTACAAACTGACCAAACATCACAACTACAAATATGACAAATATGATATAATTGTAATGTGACAAAACAAGTGACATTAAATTAAACAATTGGCAAAAGCATTGATTGATTAACAATTAAAACTGATCAAATTAGTGTTAATTCTCACAGAGAATGAACAGAACGAGAAGTGAAGATCCACACCTGAAAAGACTGCGTTTCTGCTACTTTGACACTTTTTAAAACATTTTAAAACATACGTCATTATAATGGGCCTAGTTATTTTTCACAATTTACACATTTAATGGTGCTTTTAATACATTTAAATGTTTTATTGCTCTATCAAAAGCTGACTAGAATGTAAAGCTGACATGTGATGTTTGTTCTGGTCAGAACATCACACACTGGAGAGAGGGAGAGAGAGAGAGTGTGTCATCTCTAACACACGGGGGGCTGCACTACTTGTTCTCCGTGAATGAGGGGCGTACACTGTTCACTCCACTGAGCACTGAGGTGCTCGCTAACACAGGTATGTGCGGGGCCCCCATGGCAGGGCCCCGGCCCGGAACTCTCATCTCGCCACCAGCCTCAGGGCGCTAACATGACACTAACATGACAGACTCATGTACTTACAAACAGCAGCACAAACAGTCTCTTTGTAAAAATTCTTAATTTAATTTATTTTATTATTATTATTATTATTATATTATTTTTGTAGTATGAAATATGTCATGATGATAAATAAGAATATGTGTCAAAGTAGAAGCATTTTTACATTTTGTTAAAATGGCTTTAATTAAAGAAAAAAAAACAACGCTTTTTTTCCTTAAGTATGGACTCTAGTCGCAAAAATATATTCAGCATCGAGATGCGTATCGTATCGCCAGGTTCCTAACGATACCCAGCCCTGTAGAGATATACAGTATATGTTTTAACTTTTATTTTACAGTGGCTCTGTGGTTCCCCTACACCAGGGGTGTCAAACTCATTTGGGCCAGGGGCTGCTTTTCGACGCTCAGGCTGGATCGCGGGCCGAATATAATGTAAAAAATAAAACAATAGTAATAGTTCTATGTGGACACTGTTGCACAAATGTGCAGCAGGTGAAAGACTGAGTCCATATTCATGCAGCAGCAGCAGGAACAGGAACATGGAAGTGTGATATGATTCTGATATTAAATGTTTGTATCACAGATGTTAATATTGCTGCACTAACTCAATATGAGCTCACTATTTTTACAGTTCAAGCTTATTTTAGTGACACATGATTCATGTGGTGAATCAAATGAGAGCTCAAAGCAGCTTCACTCTGTCATGTTCAGACTTTATTACACTCTGACCTGTGTTTTTACCTGTGGCTCAGGATCTGTCCAGGTTTTGCACCGGTTTGGATGTTTTCCTCACAGAGTTGTCATCAAAGAAGTTTGTTTTCTTGTTGTTAGCTTCACATTAGCGCCGCTTTTAGCACAGCTCTAACGTCCACAAAACCGCCTCTTTTTCCTCGTGTTTCCACGATTTGCCCTGGGCAGAGCGCCAACGTGGTGAAGCGGGCGCTACAAGTCATCGCTGCCTGGTGTGTTCGATTTTAAAACCGCTGCGATGAGTGTCGCTGGTCGTGTCCCTCGGCAACTTGAGCTAGTGGCACACACAACAGCCAGCGCAGAGCAGCGCGGGGAGGGGCCGCGGGGGGAGCGGCGCGGAGGAGGGGCCGCGGCTACAAAGGATTGTGGGAATTGTAGTTCTAGCGATAAAACGGAATATATCTATTGGAAATGAATAATTATAAACTAGAAATGTTCGGCGGGCCAGATGAAACGTCTGGGGCCACATTCTGGCCGCGGGCCTGAGTTTGACACATGTGCCTACACTGATGAGTTCCACAAACCATGTTTAAACGTACACACACGGTTTTGTGGTAAATTCCTTAACCATAACTTCTTGCTGACCTTAACTTAAACCCATTTTAAACCACATCTGAATGTTAACCATGGCGTTGATCTATGATTGAAAAGACTCTCCTCTGTAGACCTGGTCTTTGGACAAAGCAAAATGTCCCATGAAGTTATGAATCCAGTGCAGACAATGTGAATAAATACTACATGAATTCTGTACGTAACACTGTCAAGGACCCTATGAGAGTGTTGTTTTAATCAGCACTTCCTCACACCTCCTCCTCACTGCATCACTCCTCTGGTTAATGCTTTAATAGCCCATGTTTCCTATTTTTGTTTTCCGTATAATTATATTGCAGACATATGGCAAACTCACGTTCAAATACAGAAAATGACTATGATTCCTCTTTTGTTTTGCTGTGGAAATGTCTGTCTATTTTAAAATGATTTCTAAACATATATTAGGGCTCTATTTTTGTGAGTGATTTTTGGAACCATTTCAAGCTACTTTTTCTGTAAACTATAACAATATTTCAATTATTATTTTGAAAATAAATAAATGGCTAAAAATGGCTATCGTGTCCTGACTATCTTAACCTATCCTAAAAAGTATGTCTCCTGCTCTTCAACACACTTCTGTCTCCAGCTCTTCACACACACTTCTGTTCTCCAGCTCTTCACACACACTTTGTCTCCAGCTCTTCCTCCACACTTCTGTCTCCAGCTCTTCCTCACAACACTTCGTCTCCAGCTCTTCCTCACATCACTCTTCTGTCTCCAGCCCTTCACACACACTTTGTCTCCAGCTCTTCCTCACACACTTCTGTCTCAGCTCTTCACACACCACACTTCTGTCTCCAGCTCTTCACACACACTTATGTCTCCAGCTCTTCCTCACACACTTCTGTCTCCAGCCCTTCTTCACACACTTTGTCTCCAGCTCTTCCTCACACACATCTGTTTCCAGCTCTTCTCACACACTTCTGTCTCCCAGCTCTTCCTACACAACAGTTTTCACCACTTTGTCTCCAGCTTTCACCACACTTTTGTCTCCCTTCTCACACCTTCCTGTTCCAGCTCTTCACACACTTTGTCTCCAGCTCTTCTCCACACACATTCTGTCTCCAGCTCTTCCTCACAATACCAACACTTCTGTTCTCCAGCTCCTTCACACACACTTTGTCTCCAGCTCTTCTCCACACACTTCTGTCTCCAGCTCCTTCTCACACACTTCTGTCTCCAGCCCTCTCTTCACACAACTTTGTCTCCAGCTCTTCCTCACACACATCTCTGTTTCCCAGCTCTTCACACACACTTCTGTCTCCAGCTTCCTCACACACTTTGTCTCCAGGCTCTTCACACACACTTTGTCTCAGCCCTTTTTCACACACTTCTGTCTCCAGCTCTTCAACACACACTTTGTCTCCAGCTCTTCTCCACACACACTTCTGTCTCCAGCTCTTCCTCACACACTTCTGTCTCCAGCTCTTCACACACACTTTGGTCTCCAGCTCTTCTCCACACACTTTTCCAGCTATCCTCACATTCACTTCTGTCTCCAGCTCTTCACACACACTTTGTTTCTCCAGCTCTTCTTCCACACCTTCTGTCTCCAGCTCTTCCTCACACACTTCTGTCTCAGCATCTTCACACACACTTTTTCTCAGTTCTTCTTCACTCACACTTGTCTTCAGCTTTTACACACACTTGTCTCCAGCTCTTCTTCACAACAATTCTGTCTTCAGCTCTTCCTCACACACTTTGTCTCCAGCACTTCACACACACTTTGAAGTCTCGCAGCTCGTCTTCTCTGTCTCCAGCTCTTCACACACACTTTGTCTCCAGCTCTTCTCCACACACTTCTGTCTCCAGCTCTTCCTCACACACTTCTGTCTCCACCTCTTCAGTGTTTGTGTGAAGTGCTGGAGACAGAAAGAGTCTATGTGAGAATGTGTTGTTAGTATAACAACTAATTATATCTCTTCAAAGTTGTGATTGTTTTTCCATGAACTTGTGAGAACACATGTGACAGCGGTTTTCTCTCAAAGTGATTGTTTGCTTTTATTTCTTTGTAGATTGTCATTAACAGGTAATGAGTCATTTGGTGTCAGTAACAGGCTAAAGAAGATTTTTGGGGGTTCTGGTGGGCTCTAATTGTCTCATTTCTCCTGTGCACCCACAATACTCCAGTGCACCCCTCCCCACCCTGCACCCACTGTCTATGGCTTCCTCTGGCCCTCTGCTCATTAGCATGACAAAAAGAGACAATTTCCGTTTCGATAATCCCTTTATGACACCATTAAATATGCCCAGAGTGGATGTTAAATGATTTAATTTGCTTTTGCTTTGGTCCTGCAGAACATGTCCTCATGCATTTTTAACCTGTTTGTATTTTCTCTGCAGTGGAGCGGAGATAACGGGGTCTGTCGGCTCTCTTCTGACCCATAAAACACAGAATTCACTTCAAAAACAGTTCATGTTTCATCCAGAGTCTCACCAAAATGGCAATCTACCCAAAGAAGTGATAACGGCTTAAAAAACAAGACAAAAAACCCTGGGTAAGGATTTCACAATATCACATTTTAGTATCATAATTATTGACACAACCAAACAACAGTGAAATCCTGCAATTACTTAATTTACATTTTGTTTGATTTGTGTGCTTTGAGGTATTGTCAGGGGGGCCTTGTAAAATTCTCCAATTTGGGTTAACAGATTCACATTGAATAATTTAGTTTTTGGTTGAAAAAATGTCATTAGTAAAATATGACCAAATCACACCTATTAGAAAAAAAATATATATATAAACAAATCTTGTCAGTGCCACTGTGTCTGCTTCTTTAAATTTGGTAGTGATTGCTGTTTTGTTTTCTTCTTTGGTTCTTTTGGTTCATTACTCTTCGAAATTGTAAATTATTCAATAAAATCCATGTCACCACAAATTGTAGAATTCTATAAGACACACCTGGAAATACCTCAAGGCATACTAGTGTTCCCCCGCACAAAAATCAAGTGTCTAAGGCAGTCATACCGAGTCTGGGGTATGTTGGCTACCAGAATTCATCTTCTTAGAAATTAAGTCCAAATTAGATTGTGAGAATTTTGAAGGACAAATTCTATGCATTATTTATTATTATATTTAACATTGATATTAACTTTTGAACATGCTCATGAGCACTTTTAGTTTAGCATCCCAACTATTAGAATAAAAATATGTTTTTATAACAGACAAAATTACAGTTGCATCTCTGCTGTTTCCCCAGGGACTAATTGAGTTTTTAGCACCATTTACTGGCTGCATAAGAAATTACCCACATTTCAAGCTGGCCTCAGCATGCAGTTGTACTGATTGTGATTAGAGAGGAGAAATTCACAGAACTGTGAATCTGGAGATGATTTATATAAGGACATAAAAACAGCAGAGCAGATTCTCAGAGTGTTTTTGACGCTCGGAGGGAGAGGACCTTCTAACCTTGATTCACCAAACTAGTGTGAATGAAGCTAAATGTGACTCCAGGTGTGCTTTTGATAAGGAACAATGTCAGAACAGGGTTAAAAGCTCAAAAAAGTCAATTTTGCATAATATGTGCCCTATAGCCCTTGCGCTATCTTCGGGTCTGGATGACCCACAGGCGTCTGGAGTAGAACACCTCCCCCCTCCTTCCACAACATGAAAATGTATATATATATATATATTTTGTGTGTGTGTGTGTTTTTGTTGTTTTATGTTTAAAAAATAAATAGTGAAAAAAGAAAAAGTGTTTTTAATCCATGCACTATATGTGAGGGTAGTACAAGGGTTTTAAAGAATTGGGCAATACTGTTCAGTTCCGTTCGGAAAACTTTATTTATCACAGATTTGTCACAGATCACAGCAAAACAGGTCACAAAGGTCAAGTGCAGGTGCAATAGACTGGACATCAGAAGTTGGTAACCATTTAGCATAAGTGCAAAAGGCCTAAAGTGCAGCAGAATTGCACAAGGTTAAAAAGCCAAGGGATTAGACAAATCATATAACAACAGCATGAAAATAAAAACAGCAATTTACCACTGACTGTCTAATTACAGTCCTCCTGCAGTGATTAACAGCCGGATGGCAAAAGGTATAAAGGAATTAATTTCAGAATCAATTAGTTTTCTCCTCTTTTTAAGAATGTGATCAGAGCTGCCAATGATACATAGGCGTTCTGGAGCACCTGGAATTGGCACACCTATAAACTTTGAACAAGTTTTTACAACATTGTTCAGTCAATTTTTATCTTTGACTGAAAAGCCATAAAACCGACAGATACAAGAAAATAAGCACATATTTTACCCAATGATTTTCCACTTCCTCTAAATGACTCAACCGTATGTCATCTACCTGTAAAACGTACAGGAACCCCCGGCACAACATAACTCAACTTTTTTTTCCATTGAGCTTCATATTCTGGATCACACCACGTCAGCAAAACTCTGATTTGAGCTGAAATATAGTAATTTTTCAGACAAGGTAAACCCTAAGCTCCTTTGTCTTGATATTTGTAGAGTTTTGAACCGGATATGAGGTTTTTTGCCTTGCCATACAGACTTTCCTTGTCACACTCACACTATCTCCAACTCCTCTATTCTGATCCCAAGGCCATCCCAGGTCACAGAGACACCTCTCCGCCATTGTGTTAAGGCAATACCCAAAGCTCATAACCATAGGTGAGAGTAGGAACAAAGATTGAGCTGGAAATTGAGAGCAATGCTTTTCGATTCTACTTCTTCATCACAACAAACAGTCCTGCATCACTGCAGACGCAAAACCAGAGTGAGAAACCACCCCAGTCATGTGGGGAGTATGAAAGTCATCAGAATATGTATTCTTACTTGAATAGAGGAATGTCCAAACCCTGGGGTCAAATGGGTTCTTTTTGCCAGTTTTGGTGGCCCTCAAGGTCCTTAGCTCAAATGACCATAAGCAGTAGATTTCACTGTAACATTAGAAAACCTCCACCACCATAACACGGTGGTTGCTATGGTCGTGGTTGGCAGCTCTTGTAAATTTATCACATCTGTGTAAAATTGTATAGTTGTTATAAAATAGTAAATGGTCGCAGACACTGACGCGCGGCGGTGTCTTGCCCAAGGACACAACGAAGCTCAAGCACTCCACTAACTGAGCTACAGTCTACGCTCATATCATATTTTTGAATATATTGGAATATATATGCAGTTCAAAGGGGCAGAAATTAAGCACTGTTGGATTGTGTGATTTGAGCTGCTTGATTTTCCTGTATCCATGGAGACCATGTATACAGCTAAGATGGAGCTCTGTAATGCTGCAGACATTTTAAACTAAATGTGGCAGAATATGTTCCACAGGAAATGCATAAAATGGTTTGTGTCATTACCAAAACAACAGAGCAGAGTAAGAGTGAGGCTTAGCAGAGAGCTTTGCTGTTGTGTCTCCAGAGTTTACCTGCTCCACCTGACAATGATTCCCGGGCTGCAGATTTGAGGTATTCCGTTATCGTTGTCATTTAATTTCTCAATGCGCTTGAATTGCCACTCTGGGACAAATAAAGTTATAGTGATTGATTGATAACTATTTTAGTTCCAATCCTTTATAAAGATGTGGAGTCTCAGTTGCTTGTCTGCTAAATGCACACATTTGAAAGATTCATTGCGTTGACCACCAGTCTGATCCCTTTTTCTTTTACGTTTCAATATGCACGGCCCTTGATGAAGAAAGGTTGGACACTGCTAATTTAATACTGATACTAATATAAAGTGAGACTCTAAAGGAATAACAGATGAAGTATGTCTTTCAGAGCAGAATGTGTGCTTGGTTCCACATTTGATTACTGGCCTGTAATCACTCCGTTACTCAGAATGATTTAACTGCCAAAACAAATTTTTACTTTGTTTTTTCACATCACATTCTACTTTAAGGGGAAGAGTTGTAGTGCGAGAGTGAACAATTAACAGGTACTCGCAGGTCAATGACTGCCCTCACCGAAGACACGTGAAGATGTTTCCGTGTGGAAGGCTCGGGTTGTGTGTGATGGCTTAATTTGTGCCTGTAATTACACGCTCTCCGCTCGGCGCTACTCTCTGATGGAAAATGGGCCTGATTCACTCACCGCAGAATGACTCACAACCTTTTCATTATAACAAGAGAAGTGATTTCATTTGTGATCGTGCACACAAGTGTTAACAGTTTTCCAGCGTGGGCTGAGATGCAGATTGTGAAATACACTTTTTTTAAAAAGCACTTGGAGACAAGTGATTTGTGTGTATGTAATTTCTCAGTCTTCCAGTTAGGATTCATGGCGAATTAAGGTTGAATTATGTCAAATGGACAAATCACCAATCAAAGTATGCTCATAAATGCAAGATAACTCATTTGGGGGCAATGAAGAATTATGCAAAATATAACTCAGGTGACAGGTCACTTCTTATAGGGTAGTTCAATGGACAACCAACAACAGACATGCTTACTATAACAACTGGGGTATGTTAAACCATGTTTTGATTGGCCCTGGCCCCAAGACCATTTCACTTTGAACAGTTCTTTTCAAGGCAGAATGCATTTCCAGGCAACTGACGTCAACCAAACATGTCAGTTGTTTTCATAATAAATATAAGATTGTATTTTAAAAATGTGATTAAAAATAAAATTGTACCATAATTATACTTTTGAATATTTGCATGACTCTCAGTACTTCACAAAAAGACATTTAGTAATTCCAAGCTTGAGTGAACAGTTCTTGGTCAAATAAGACCCCAAGGTTTCTTGTGGAAACTGGAGTGGAGCTGGAGGCTACACTGACGTTGTCCAGTGTGACTATCCGCTCAGATAGAGCGTCTCGTAGATGTTTAGGGCCTAGTACAATGATCTCATTGTCTCTCATTGATCTCAAGTGTCATCCGGGATTTTATTTCATTCACACAAGTACTAAGTCTGTCTGCTTGATCGGTCTGATCTGGTTTCATTGATAAATACAGCTGTGTGTCATCTGCATAGCAGTGGAAGTTAATGCCATGCTTTCTGATAATGTTACCTAACGGCAGCATATAAAGAGTAAACAGAATTGGACCGAGAACTAGAATGGACCGAGAACTGAACCCTGTGGCACACCGTAGGTTACTTTAGAACAGGGTGAGGAGCTTGTTACATGAACAAACTGGTACTTATCCGATAGTTAGGATTTAAACCAGCTGAGGGCGAGGCCTCTGACACCTACATCAGATTCTAACCTCTGCAGTAGAATGTTGTGGTTCGATGTTGAACGCTGCACTGAGGTCCAACAGAACCAGGATTGAGACCAGTCATCAAGATTAGGCTTTTTCAGAAGCGGTTTAATTACTGCATGTTTGAAGGACTGTAACATAGCCACTTTTAGAAGTATTTATTATATTTAGAATAGAATCTATAATTAGGGGGAGAATGTCTTTGAGGAGTCTGCTTGGAATCGGGTCTAGAATACAAGATGACGTTTTAGAGGACATAATGGCTGAAGTAATCTCTACTTGTTCAACAGCAGTGAACCTTTCTAGCGTTACTGATGGCTTTATATGGACACTAGTTTTACAGCATGTTCAGTGCTAATAGTGGGAGTAATTTAATTAAATGTATCTCTAATTGTTGTTAAAAAATAGAAGAAAATCCCTAGATCTGAGAGTAGCTGGGATTGAGGGCTCTACTGAGCTGTGACAGTTTGTTAGCCTGGCTACAGTGCTGAAAAGAAATCAAGTGTTATTTTTGTTAACTTCGATCAAATTTGAATAGTATCTGCAGCTGAGCCTGCTCATAGGACAGTAGCCAGAGTTCCCACGCTTTTAGGGATTGTTCTGGGTTGGAGTGATGAAATGGTCTTTCTAATTCTGCTCGTTCTAATTTGGCAGGACAATAAAGTGGGGATGAGTGAAGGAAGGACATGCATACATTTTTTGGAGCTCAACATATATAAGTTGACATCAGTGAATTTATCGCGTTTATCACAAAATGATTCTTTTCTGTCTGTAGCTGTCTTGTTTTGGTCTGAGTCTGCGTTCTCTCTGCTCCAGTCATCTGACTGGGGTGAAGAACTCCTTAGCTAAAGTCCACCTGGAGCCCAAGAGCCAGACCACTTTGGGAGCTAGAACTTCTCAAGGTGCGCCTCTGATTCTTTAAACGATGTGCAGAATGAATATCGATATATCAATACTGACAGAGCAATCAAAAAGTATTAATACTCGTGCAAAAATATCAATACTTAATATTTCTCCATTCAATTTTTAATACATTTTGTTTATATTTTTGTGAAACGTTGTTCATGTTTTAGGTTTTCTGCACATACTTTAGATTACCGTATTTTGCGGGCTATAAGCCGCTACTTTTGTCAGATGTTTTGAGCCATGCGGCTTATTTAGAGGCTGCGGCTTTTCTGTGGTTTTTTTCTTTCACCGCTAGGGGCGAAACTAACCGATTGAATCAAAACTACAGAAAGTTTTAAGGCAAAGAAGCAGATGTTCTTTTTTTATTCCTAGAATAGAAACGGAGATCAATTACACCTATAAATTATTTTCAAATTCTTGCCGCATCTTATGGAACCCAAACAAGAAGTTCGTACGAAGCAAGTTTAAGCTGAAGGCGCATCGATCTGCTAGGAAGCGCGCGGCTGCACGCAAGCTTACATCATGAATGTACGGTGAGACTGCCGCCTGGAGGGGAAGCGCGAAGCGCTCATTGCGATGCAAAAGTCAAGGAAAGAGTTCTGCGGTTCTTATACAAAAGGTGCGGCCTATGTATTGTTTTATTATCGTTTTTTTAAAAATAGAGCAAATGCGGCTTATATAGGGGAGCGGCTAAAGGTCCGGAAAATACGGTACCTATTTATATTAGTTAATGGCCAAAAGTGTTCATAGTTGAGGACATTCAATGCATTCAGTACAAAACTCACTGGTATCGGATTGATATCATGTTGTTTGCCATAGTATTACTTGGTATCGGATCAAATAAAAAATCATCAGTGGAGACACTTTCCAATCAAAGGGAGTGGACCTCCACCCAGCAGACTCCTCTAAATCTGTTATAACTGTCCTCTGTTTCATCCAATCCTGAGTTAGTTAATCCCAGATCACGGGGTTCAATATTTTCAGTACAAAGTAGTTATGTGTGTTTTGTTTAAATGCGCCAACTTTATTCTATTCTCTCTTATAAACCGCCATTTGGCTCATGTGAAATGAAGCTGTTTGGACGAGTTTGAACACTTTACATTTAGTCTGACCTGTGTCTGCTTCCACCAGGCTGTTGGAGGCACAATTAGTTCTGGAGCCTTTAGAAGCCGAGGCAGGAATAACAGAAGTGGCCCAAGCCTCAGCGCGCCACTGATGCCAAGCTCTGTAATTAGTTTGAAATGACTGCTCCCCATTCCAGTGTGTTCTGGGAGCTTTACCTTTTATCAAAAGCACATTTGTCAAATCGAAGTGGGCTGTCTATGTGACGGGCACAGACCTGCAACCTCACTTCATCAGGGTCTACAGTCCCTGCATCAGTGGCAGCTGGTGTTTTTTCAAATACGGGAAGCAGATGTATGTATGTATGTATATATGTATGTGTGTATGTGTGTATCTATGTATGTGTGTATGTATGTATACATATATGATGCAACTGCTGAAGTTCTGCAACAGAGACTGTAGGTCTAGAACTATACCAGGTCTAAAAAATCTAAAGACTAAAGAGTACTGTACAATAAGAAAACTAGTTCTAAACCAGTACTAAATCAGGACTAAACCAGATCTCACCTGAGACCAAAAGCTGTTGTATGTCAATTGTCACTGTAATCACAATGGTAAAAAAATTGTATTATGCGGAACGGCATGGATCATTAATTATGCATGCGTGTGCCAATCCATACCTCGTTCATGTCGCTTTCATTCATCTAGACATGAGATTGAAGTGTTGATAGTGAGCTGGTACAAACACCAGCTCACTATCAACACTTAAAGACACAAAAGTCTGTAGCCTGTTGTGGCTAACAACAGTAGCAGTGAGTCAAAACAGGTGAAACTGCACGAGGCATACTCACCACAGATGTCGTTGTCGGCAAAAGCAGAATCTTATGAAAGCTCCCACAGAACAAATAATCTGCCCCAAAATCAATAATTGAGTCCATCAGTCTCTCTCCCCTCGTAGTTCCTCACAGGCACCAATCAAAACCCAGCGCTGGTATCAAACAGCCAATCAGCGCTTGATCTGCTTCTCTTTACAGCTGTCAGTCAAAAGTTTATCTTAGAGCTGCCAATCAGCACCTGTCCTGCAGAGCATCACAAGAGATGCTGGGCGTCCAGGGGCGGAGTTTTTTTTTTTTTTTTTTTCTAAATCACATGTTTAATGAGGGGCTTGTTTTCTCCACTGCTCTGATTGGCTGAGAGTCTCTCACAAGTACTATCTTGACTCGACTTCAGCCCTGCTTTAGCGCATTTTGGTGCCACCTCCACAGACCAGGTCATTTTTAGTATAGTCCCTCTTCCCCTTGGGCCAAGCGTAAGCACGGACTAAACGTGACGTCCACAAGCCGGCAGAACATTGATTGGCGTAAATGTCTGCAAGTTCCTCATGACGTTGAGTGACCCCAGCATTCTAGCTTAGGATGACCAAGAGTACACCGTCTCCTCCATGAACATGCGACCGCGTCTGCAAACCATGTGGAACAGGCATGGACGTACACCCCATTCCTCGCGCAGCACCTTTGGGAGACTTAAGCCATGTTCAGGCCGGTGCAGCAAAGCGGCCAGTTTATGCATTCAAAGGTCTATGGACGCGCTACCTGCTTAAATCCAGCATTTTTGTGGTCGCAGATCCTACCCGCTTGAGCGGCCAGACGCGGCACAACTTGGGCGTTTGCGTGGCGGCCGCAGAAAAAGATTGGACAAAGCTGTAACTTATTTGCGGCCGACACGGCGCAGCAACCAAATCAGAGATATACGCTCTCTTATATTACGTCCACTACCCGGAAAGAAGGACCAAAACAACCCGGACCTATAAAAAAGATCAGCCAGTAGGGAATAATAATATAATAATTAATCAAGTGATCATTATATAAGATTTTGTTTGTGGAGAAACTATCACTTAAGCATTGGTATAACAGGATGTACTATTGTTTTGTAAAAAAACTGCCACTTTTTAATTTAAAAAAGCACTGTGTGACACTGTCAAATATACTATTAATTCAAAGTAGAGGAAAAAGTATGGCCTTTGAAACCATTTTAACAATTCTCTTCAAAAAGTGGAATGTAGTTGAATGAATGTAAGCAAGTTACACGCCTCTCACATGCACCGAGAGCGTGTTAAAAAAACTCAATTCATCTTTTGCCCCAAAACTGGACCCAGTCTACAGTAAGACAAATAAATGAATTAGGTGTGAGCAAGAAGCAAAGAGATGTTCAGGAGTATCTAGTAATTTAGCACTTTAGCGCTAAAACTTGCAGCTATAATTACTAATCATAGTGACTTATTGGCATCCAACGCGATTGGTGTTTGATGTTCAAAACAACTTCATTCAGTTGAAACTCAGACAAGACCGAAGTAATTGTTTTCGCGGAGAGAGAAACAAAGAAAAAGGGATAGGAAATTGATCTCCAGTCTCTTTTTTTTTATGTGTTGGTGCCATATCAACCTGCACGGAAACTACGATAACCGTTCAGGGACCACCTCCTCGCTGGTGCCAGAGTCAGGACTTAAAACGATTGGACCGGGGCCTGGGCCTGCTCGGTGCCAGAGTCAGGACTAAACATGGACCGGCCTCCTGGCTGGTTCCAGAGTCAGGACTGAACATGTTACCGGCTCCCTGCTGGTGCCAGAGTCAGGCAGAGTTTCAATTAATTTACGCAGCTAGGTTCATGGATCAGCCTTCCTGAAGTTGTGAGACAGGTCTCTACTAATTAACCATGTTTAAACAACCTCTTGGTTAAAAGACATCCCTTTTTAGCTCACGCATATGACTGAGGGAATTGTGATTCAGTATTTTGCTATCTATTACTTTTTAAGATATTTTGATGGGTTGTGTATCTCTATGTGTATTCAAAATAAATTATATTGGGAAGTATTTTTGCACTTTGGTTTCTATTTTATGGTTGTGAAGCACTCTGAGTTGTGTTTCGTTATGAATGGTGCTATACAATATAAATCTTGATTGATTGATAGATAAAATCAAGGTCATCACACAATATAAACCGCACTTTTGCGTCAAACATTAGATAAGAGACAGACTCATTTAGTTTGAGCTTTTGATTTTCAGACATAAGGAACTGCAGTGTTCTCTGCTGATATAAATACGCCACGTTGGAATCCATGTCTGTTACATCTTCCCTGGTGCAGTTGAATCTGCCTCTCCTCTGGTCTGCTCCCAGTGTAATGGACTGCAGGTATATGCTGTTACATGCTCAGCTGGGAATCTAATCTTACTACCAGCACACACACACACACACACACACACACTCTCACACTCTCACACACACACACACACACACACACACTCACACACTCACACACTCTCACACACACACATCCGTTTTTTGGGTTTTGAGATTCCAACCAAGACGCCTCAATCGTACTTCCTGGGTTTACATGCATTTTGAAACATCGGTTTAAGTTAGACTAGGCCAGTTATCAGAGTTGTGTGTGACAGAACCATGTGTCCACAGAGATCCTACAGCCCCCACCTCTCAGCCGCTGCATAATCACCCTGTTCAAATCTCATCATTTCTCAGAGAACTCTGCCCAGTCTCATTTGGAGCTTTATTGCCTAGAAGTCAAATGGGTGTAATAAATATAAGAATAGAATAATTCCATGTCCCCATGCCTATTACTTATGTCTTCACAATGTAGAGGAGTGTATTAAGCCTGCAATTAGGATTTCATTAAAATCTATAAATGGAGCTTCATTTAGAGTAGATGAATTAGCGTAGGCATATTTCTGTGAGTCTCTCTGGGCAGAGTGTAGTCTCACATGCACACACGCACACACGCACACACGCACACTGGAAAAGAGAATTTCAAGATTAGTTCAAATGGCTTTAATATTAACCTTTTTAGTAGTAGTTTTGTGGGTAATGCTTTAGATTACAGCACACATAATAAGGTGCAAGTACTGGTAATACAAATGCAGTATGTATGGGTCATAAGAGGGGTAAGTACCAGTAATAACAAAAGTATGCTGTAATAACTTGACATTGCACATAATAGCCGCAATACAGTTGTACTGTTTCTAACAACGACTTGTCAAATGTGATAAACTGTAATAAGGATCATTTGTAACCATGCAAATAATTGTCCATGTTGTTCTTTTTTCTCTCCAGGAATAGAAGATGTTGTTCCATTTTAAAATACAGCTCACTTTCATGTGTAAATTCATGTTAGTTACTGTGTAACTATGTCCTTGGTTCCCCTTATTCCTCAGTGTCTCACTTTGTTACTACCTGTTCCCTGATATTCGCATAACAATGTAATACAGGATTTGATTTGATTCAGTCTCTCACAGTCTTGAGACATTCCTCTGTAACGTGACTGTTTTGCAGCTATTATATGCAATGTCGAATTATTGCAGCATACTTTTGTTATTACCAGCACTTAAACCTTCTTACTCATAAATACTATATAACTAGTTATTACCAGTACTTACACCTCTTATTACCCATAAATATGGCATAACTAGTTTTTTATTACCAGTACTTACACCTTATTATTATTATTATTATTATTATCATCATTATTATTATTATTATCATTATCATTATCATTATCATTATCATTATTATTATTATTATTATCAATATTATATTAATTGTTACCTTTTATAGTTAAGATGCTTTAAGTCTATTGCTTTAGATTTTTGAAGTAGGTATTTTGGATCTGGTTTTAATATGATGTATCTTACTATTATTTTATATATATAGATATAGATATATATATATATATATATATATATCATATATATATATATATATGGAGAAAGGATTTTTTATATACGTATATATTTTGTACTTCAACTCAACATATTACTTTTTTTAATACAAGACAGAAAGAAAACGTCTGTGGAGAGTAAGGTTGTTTTACTTGTAAATGGTCAAAAGATAATAAAATATATATTTTTTCCTTGACTAAACCAATCTAAACCAGTCCTACCACCTACTTGTTTCCATGGAGATGGTATTGCTTTGCCTAGAATCTTCCATGGCATTAAACTTTTCTTGCATGTTTCTGGATCCACAGTCTCTATTTGCAAATGAAGCGCGTCGGTCCTGGACCATCTGGAGCCTGTCTGTCTGTGGGAGTAGGATCTCTCCTTCACTGTGGTTTGTACTTTTTCCCAAAGGTTTTTTTTTTGTTTTTCCTTGCCAAGAAGGAGGGTCTAACCCCGGGCACCCGCCGCATGCAGTCAAGCAGCGGTGCAGTGACCACAGTTTTTCCCGTTGCATTAAAAGTGTGAGAGGAGGTCAGACCTGCATCGGATCTTTTTCGTTGGATTGAATTGTAACCGGACTGCCGCAGCCCACCGCAGGCCTTTTCAGTGAAGTGGTCGAAATGAGGCGAGACTAACAGGAAATCAGGAAATTCATGCTTTTTTCAAAATTAAACCCATTTACTCACTCTTCTACCTTTACTACCTCCACACATGTACATTACGTCATAACCAGTGGCACCGCATAATCTCTTTTATTCAAGACCATGGACAACGAGAGATAAATCTAAATAGTTTGAAGAAAAATCAAGATGAAAAAGAACTGAAGTACTGGGCACAAATTAACTAGGCAATACAGAATGTTTTTGACACCGCTATTCCACAACATTTTTGAACAATGTATTTAGGCCTCAAAACTCCCGCCATGTACATAATGGATGGATATCTGTGGGTCATACTTTTGACCACCGGGAAGAAGGCAATCACAAAAAAATGAATGACACAAATTGCTCCAACGATTAAGGACTGGACGGACATCATAACTGACATACGCACCATGGAAGAAATAGCCGCCAGACAAAAATGGACAAATTCAACCAAAAATTGACAAAATGAGACTCACACTTCCTGCCTTAAGATGAGGTAACCCCTCTTTGCATTGGATGCTACCTCGTTATCTGCTAATCTTATTATTTACTTATTCTGAGTTCCCTATTGTCCTGCCCAGCCCTGCCCTGCCTTTAATCTTTATTATTATTCAGAATCAGATCAGAAGGGGTATATTGCCATTGTCAATGAAGAAAATTCACAAACATAGGGACTTGTCTCGGCATTAAGGTGCAACATAAAACACTGAGCAATAATAAAACATATATGAAATCAAAAAGGGCATGCATTAAGAAACAATTTAAAATTACTATAGTGTAAAGTAAAAATAAAATAGGCATTACTATGTACATGAGAATTACAATTAAATTTACAGTTGTAGTGCAGAAAGTGACAGTGCAGTGAGTGGTTGAATATTTGCAGTTAAAGTGACAGGTGTTTAAGAAGTGTCCATGAGTCCAACGGCAGAGGGAAAGAAACTATTCTTGTGGTGGGAGGTTCTGGTCCGGATGGACCGTAGCCTCCTGCCTGAGGGGAGTGGTTCAAATAGACCATGTCCAGGGTGAGAAGGGTCAGCTGTGATCCGACCTGCTCGTCCAAAAGCCCTGGAGACGTATAGGTCCTGCAGAGATGGAAGTCTGCAAGCCGATCACCTTCTCAGCAGAACGCACAATGCGCTGTAGTCTCTGTTTTTCCCTGGCTGTGGCTCCAGCGTACCACACGGTGATGGAGGAGGTGAGGATGGACTCAATGATGGCCGTGTAGAACTGCACCATCATCTGCACTGGCAGCTTGGCTTCCCTCAGCTGCTGCAGGAAGTGCATCCTCTGCTGGGTCTTCTTGATGAGGGAGCTGATGGTGGGCTCCAACTTGAGGTCCTGGGTGATGGTGGTGCCGAGGAAGTGGAAGGAGTCCACGGTGGTGATGAGGGAATCTGTCATGGTGAGGGGGGGCTGTGGGGGGTGTGACTTCTCTTCTGAACTGCAGGCTGGAATGTGGCATGACCCCAGAGAGGTGTTAAAAGTGTCTGTGAAGATGGGGGTCAGCTCTCCTGCGCAGTGTCTTAAAGTGGCAGGAGAAACACCGTCTTGTTCAGCAGCTTTTCGGGGGTTGGATTTCCCTTAGTCAGTTCAGGAACAGGATGTAAACAGGCTGAGTGGTGGGGGAGGTGGGCGGGACCGGGGTTGGATTGGCAGAGGTGGCCACCGTGGAGGAGGGGGAGGTCACATCAAACCTGTAATAGGTGTTAAGTTGCTCAGCCAGTTTTCGATTGTCTGCAGCGGGGGGCTCGGGACTTATGATTGGTGAGAAGCCAGAGCCCACGCCACGCCTTTAGCAGCGCAGGCCACGGCGCGGAATGCGTTACTGACTGTTGTATAACTGTGATCCAAGGTGTTCTGCTCTCTGGTCGGAACTTTAATAAACTGTCTGTACGTAGTAGAAAAATATTCAGTTGTAGTCATGTGGACTCTGTTTTAGAAAAATAAAATGATTCGATAAGATTGAGAATGACTCTTGGATGAGAGTCAAAACGTTTTATTTTTCTAAAACAGAGTCCAGATGACTACAACTGAATCTTTTTCTACAATGGAACACTCCTGGACGAATGAGGGATTACACCGACATGTCTGTACGTAGTGCGTGACTGAGATTCCCCTTGTTAAAATCACCCAGGATTATACAGAAAGAGTCCAGGAAGGAGAGTAAAATGGTTTGCAGTTATCAAATTCCATATCAGGAGAGCAGTGCTTGGAGATCACAGTCACGTCCGATGACCAGGCGTTGTTGATGTAAAAACAGACTCCTCTGCCGCGTGTTTTTCGACCGGAGAAATCCCTTTGGCTGTCGGCATGAAGAAGCTTGAAGCCCCACGGCGCAGTTTAGGACCGGCTCGCTGATCCACGTCTCCGTGAAGCACAAAACAGGAGATGAAGAAAAGTTTCTGTTTCATCTCATCAGCAGCGCCAGTTCATCAATTTTGTTGGAGAGTGAGTGAATGTCAGAGAGGAAAATTCCGGGTAAGGGCGTCCGTGCGCCCCGCCTTCGGAGAGCCCCTGCACGTTTTCATCGTCTGCGGCGTCTCACTCTTTTCGCCAAAAGAAGGGCTAATTCTGCAGCTAAAACAACTGGAACTAGGTCCGTAGGAGTTGTGGTTCGTAAGGACAACGCTCTTCACGGGTGTATTATAGTTTATTTATTTAATATTATTCTTTCTTGAGAATGACTCTTGGATGAGAGTCGAAACATTTTGTTTCCAGATGAGTCCAGATGACTACAACTGAATCTTTTTCTACAACTGAAGTGAACACAATCTAAAACCGTGAGTAAAGTGCTTTGTTTACCAGTACTTCCTATATACACGGTGAGTTATTGCGTGAACTTATGGTGTAGCGAGGTCGGCAGTCAGACTCTGTGACAGTAACAGCACCGCAGCGCTCCGCGCCTCGTGTGAGTGGGACACTGCAACCAGACCGCTCCGACACAGCAACCGTAGCTGGATGGCGTGCTGTCTGAGCCCGGTATAAGGACAGGGGATGCTCTGGGACAGTTCTCCATTTGCTTAATTCCTGTGAACGTTGGTTTATTTGCTTCTCTATTATTCACCAATGACTGTTTCATTGTTTGATTTTTTTTAACTTACGGCTGGTAAAATTAACTTTTGCCATATTGAGATTTACAAAAATAAATTGTTCTTACCGTAAGCAGGCTCGCCTCTCCACAGATCAGACGTGTGCTGGTTGTGTCACCTGCTGGTCTCCTGATCTCTAAAAAGATAATAAAGTAATAATGGCAAAGTAATAACCTTCTGGGGATTAATTTAGACTCATTAGGAGCATTAGGTGCCACAGGGGGGTGGTAGTGCACACTATTGTTGTGTCCTTGGGCAAGACACTTCACCTACCTTTCCTCTAGTATCCATGTATGTGGTGTTTGTGAGAGTGAATGTGCGACAATGGATGAAAATCCAGCGTGTTTATTCACATGCATCATTCTGACCAAATAAACTAAAGCAGACCATCCAATAGAAAAGCACCTAGTCCACCTTAAACATATGTATTAGATATTATTTTTGCATGTTTCGATGGCTTGTGTTGGCTTAACCATCATTAACCTTAATTATTACTTAACCTGATTTCAGTAGGTCAGTTTTAATCTATGTTGAAAGGTTTTGAAATTTGCTCTATGGTTTGTAACTGTTTTAGGAAACACATTTTTGTTATTCTCTAAACATGTGTTGATGTTAAACTGATCTGTGCTGCTCTTGGACTCTCAATGGGACTTTCCTGGTTAAATTAATGTTAATATTTTGATTGTTGTAAACCGCAATTTTGATCCAAAAAGCTGAGTAATGGAAACAGCTCTATTGACTTCTTAGAAGTCGGTGTAATCCCTCATTCGCCCAGGAGTGTTCCATTGTAGAAAAAGATTCAGTTGTAAGTCATCTGGACACTATATTGACTTATTGTATGTTTTATTTTTTAACTATGTGACATTTTTTAACCTTACTCATGGCACAGAAGCCTTAATATTTCAATTAATTCTAGCCAATATTACACGGTTGTGGATAGGGGGGTTGGTGAGAATATACATTTTCAGAAAACTCACCTGAAATGTCAGACAATACAGGATTACTCAAACATGAATGAATCAATCAACTAAAGATGAGGGAATACTGTTAAAACACGGCTAAACGCTCAATTAAGTTGCTTTCACGTATGTCCCCTTTAAACCCTGTCAAGTATCTTATACTGAAAAACTTACCTCATGGGGACCTAAGTTTTAGTCCCCACGAAGAAAAAGATCTCCATGAAGAGCCTACATACTGATTCTAGTCCCCACAATGTGCTAAACCCCCCACACACACAAACACACACAGTTGTGCACAGTGTTCCTTTCAAAGCTGATCAGTTTACTCTTCATATTGAGCGAATATATCTCGGCGCCACATGTTTCTGGGAAGCGGCGCTGCACCTTTGTGAGCAGAGAGGAGCTGGAAGCCCCGCGCCGGGCCGCGTCTGCCAAAGGACGAACACAATATCCATATTAATATTTCACCATTCCCCTTTGACTCTATTGAGCCGCGTAGACCAGAAGAGCTGTGAGTGGCAGCTCTTAACCAGCGTCTGTGCTCAGGGTCAGTGTGAGGGCCTGTGCTTACTCCAACAAGGACAGCACAACAACATGGGCCCATGCTCACATTTAGCTGCAGCAGATTTGTGATTTTAGGCTTCACAGTCATATTCTTGGGAGTGAAACAGCTTATGGCCAGGCCAGTTCAAAACAGAAATAAAACCAAGAGTTTTAGCTATGCTGCTCTAGGAGAAAATATGCTGGTGGAAGTATGGCCACTTGAGAGCACTTTCCTCTGGTTCTTCCTACTTTCCCTTTCAACAATATCAAATATTTTAGTTCATCTGTTGTTTGTGCATTGCTGTTACCATTTGTCATGTCACATTTTGGCATGTGTCTTATCCACTCCACCACCGAGCGGCATAGTATATCTATCGTATTCATCTTATTTAGTGTTTTCTTCTCTATTTAGATGTATTCAACACATGTCCTCAGTGTCATTTCTACTGCTACCCATTTTCTATGTTTTACAAGTATAATTTGTCTTTTTATACATCACTGCAGAACAAAGAAGGAAAAACAAAACAAAAAACACCCACACAGAACCGACATATTAGTTAAGTGGTGCTGGTGAGCAGGGCCGGCCCAGCCTATTAGCGAACTAAGCAGCCACTTAGGGCCCAAAGGCGTTAAAAGGGCCCCCTGGCAACCTTATGCGAAGCACAAGCACAGTGTGCGCCACTAGTGTAGTAGTGCTGCTAATGACAGAATTTATTTGTAATGACAAACTGGCAACCAAGGCACCTGACCTGCACTGATTAGTCAACTTCATTGTGCACGAGCAGACTGAAAGCAAGACAGAACAGAACGTGGTCTTCATGTCTAAAAAACGAAAGAAGAAAAGACTTGACGACGAACGAAAATAACCTGCAATCTCAACAACACTTTCCAGGTATTGAACTCATTTTACAAATGATGCTGTTTGAAAGTACATGAGTTTGTCACGTTAATGATAGCACCCTGAGGCTGGCGGCGGGACGAGAGCTCCGGGCCGAGGCCCTGCCATGGGGACCCCGCAAAACCTGAGGTAGCGAGCACCGCACCACTAATAATAGGTTTGAATGAAGGCTGTTAAGCATAACATTTACACCAGCCTGGAGAGCAGGTGAGGGAGTGAGGTGGCGTATATATTTCCCAGGTCACTAATAGTGGACTCCGATCCAGATCCGGACCCAAGAGCCGTCTTGTCCGGACCACAACCTCTGACATGAAACTTTGGAGTGAACAGTGTACGCCCCTCATTCAAGAGGGTTTGCGCATCCCCTCTCTCTCCCTCTTTCTCCCTCTCACTCCCTCTCTCTCCTTCTCTCCCCCTCTCGCTCCAAACACACGAGCCCGACCCCCGCATGCCCGTGCATCACCGTGCGTCAGATCGCAGTGCTGTGTGAGAAAGCCTTAACAGCAGATCAGTCGTGACTTCATAAGAAATAAGCGCGTCTCTGACTGATGTAAAGGTTTCTGCATGTAACGCCCATCAACCAATCACATCGCAGCATTGTTTCATGCAGAGGAAAGTCAGAGTCCAGTGTGTGATGTTCTGACCAGAACAAACATCACATGTCAGCTTTATATTCTAATCAACTTTTAATAGAGCAATAAAACATTTTAATTGATTTAAAAAGCACCATTAGACTATTTGTAATAAAATATAATAAATTGGTCAATTGTGAAAAATAACTAGGCCCATTATAATTATATCTGTTATAAAATAATAATATATTATAATAATATATAGGTGGCGTTGTGGAATATGAGTCATGAATATTTTAGCTTATGAGGTGCTGTTAAACTAACCAAGTTGGCAAACGGATGCCCTGGCATGTTGGTTTTGTTTGCGTCGAAGCAAGTTCCTAGTTTGTGAATTGTTCAATGACATTGGAAATAGAACTGATTCTGAACTGAGAACCTGCGCCACGCTCTAAGGCATTGGACTGGGCCTGAACAGGGTCCTGAGCAGATAGTTAGAGAAGAGAGGAGTGAGAGAAAAATTCCTGTTCCATCAGCCAGAGACCGAGCCAATGTTTCAACATCAGCAGCACAACCACAGCCTCCACCGAAGGATTCATTAGCAACCCCTCACCACCACCAGCAAAGGATTCAACTCCAGCCGTTCCACGATCACCTCCACCGCCTCCAGCGAAGGACTCATCTGCAGCAGCACCACAACAATTTTCACCACGGCCAGCGCAGGAGTCATTTCAGTTCTTTCCCGCACGTCCCTCATCAAAGGCCTTGGACCCATCTGTGACAGGCCCGGCAGCATCCCTGCCATCACCCTTGCCCTCAGAGTAGCCCTGGATCCCCCCTGCAACTTCTACTCCCACTACAGTTTCTTCACTCTCCTTTCCATCTCAACTCTCACCCAGGGGTCTTCCCAGCCATCTTGAATATCTGGAATTAAGATGGCTCCACTCACGCCTAATATAGTAAATTCAAGAGTTCTATGCTGCTATAAAGATAAAAATTGCCCCACCCGCTCCCGCTATACCAACAAAAGCCCCCCACACCTATCCCCCCCGCCTTTCACCTGGTATCTCCTATAGCTAGGATGCACTGGGTCTCAGCGTTGCCGGGACTTATAGTCATAATAAAAATCAAACCAACCCGGGGCCCTCTGTAAAAACAGCCTCCCATAGTGCTATTTCTGTAATCTGCGAGTCAGATTTCCAATCTGAGAAATTTGATTCATATTCCCTGTAAAAAGATAATGCCCAGTCTCACTGAAACTAGTATGACACTTGCTGTGCTAAATGTCAGATCCTTATGTAACACATCATTCTTAATTAATAATTTGATCTTTCTTATAATCTTGATTTTGACTGAAACATGGCTTGACAAAAACACAGGAAATTTTGTTCTAATAATCTGCTCCACCCAACTTTATGTTTGAATCTGAAACACGAGAAAACAAAAAGGGAGGAGGTGTGTGTGCTTTTGTTAGAGATGAAATAGTTACCCACAGGTTGTCCTTTGGGGTGTTTTCAACATTGGAGTATGTATCCTTTGAAATTGAGCTAAAACAGTCTCCATCCATTCTTCTTCATTGTTTTATACAAGCCTCCCCAGCACTGCAAAAGTTTTATTGATGATTTTACTGAGATACTTTCAGTCGTATGCACAGACTTTGATGGTTTGGTTATAACAGGTAGTTTCAATGTTCATGTTGATAATATTTGTGACAGAAACGCTAAAGAGCTTCATGCTGTCCTTGAAACTTTCGGTCTTACTCCGCACGTGCATGGCCCCACCCACAGCAGAGGGCACACTCTAGATCTTCTAATTACAAAGGGGGTTAATATTTCAATGTAATGTGGTCAATGTGGTCGATGTTGCTCTGTCTGATCATTTCTGTGTCTTCTTTGACCTGTCTGTTTTTCCCAAACCACGGGCTGGTCCTGCAGTTGTCCGGAGGAGACATAAATGACAGCACAGGAAAACTGTTTATAGAAATGATAAATTTTGAAAATGTCTCATGTTCTAATGTAAATGATTTGTTGAACTCTGTTACATCTAGTGTTTTGAATGTTCTCAACACCATTGTCCCTATGAAGGCTAAAAATTGTTAAATAAGCAGAAGGCGCCATGGAGAAATGATGATTCGGTCAGGGCACAGAAAAGGGAGTGCCGCCGGGCCGAACGAAAATGGCGCAAGTCAAAGCTCCAGGTTCAGAAAGAGATTTACAGAGAGAAGTTGTACTTGTACAATCTCATTTTATGTAGAACTAGGGAAAGATATTTTCCTGTCCATGGAAGAGGCCGACACAGCCTCGTCCTTAAAGACCAGGCTTAAAACGTTCCTCTTTGAAATGGCTTATGGTCAGGCCAGTTAGGAACAGAAATAAAAACCTACAGTTCCCAGCCATGCTGCCCGAGGAGCAACTATGCTGAGGGAAGTATGGCAGCTTGAGCACTATCTTCTGCTTCTTACTACTTTTCTATCAAACAATATTTAATATTGAATTTCACTTGCAATTTGTTCATTGCTTTTCCTTCTTTTTTTTCCCACTTCCCCGACGGGAGTGGAGCAGGCACATCGATGACCTGTGGATCCAGATGCTCCTCAACTGTCTGGAGAAACGGTCTGCCTGAAGAAACGGTCTCTACCCCATATGAACGGTTCTTCATCAGCCTCGAAGAATTGGTTCTCCTCCTGAGTGGGTCTAGCTCCACGTCTATCTGCAAATTTAGGCGCGTCCGCCTGTCCGTCCGAGGGAGTCGGATCTCCACTGGGTGGAAGTACTTTGTTGAAATTGGTAACTGTGTCTCAGACCAGATGCCCCTGACCTGTGTCATGTGCAGAGGAGTATGAGAGAGGATCATGTCATATCACAACCAGCGACCTTTGCCCTTTGTGCTTCAGCTACAATAAGAGACACACAGAAAGGCCTTGTCATTCCCCACGTTGTCATTTACCAAATGACTATATTTTCATTATTGAAAGGGGACATATTCTACAAAACCAACTTTAACCAGCCTTTAACCTCGTTACAACAGTGTTTCCGCTGCATTAGTTTCCTCAAAGTTGTATTTGGATTGATTCCTGCATGTTTGAGTAATCTTGTATCGTCCTGCAACTGAAGCTCGAGTTTTCACCTACGCCCCATCCCTGGCCACATCCCTGTAGTTAACCGTGATTATTTGAAAAATTCAGATTCAGAGTGACACATGATTTCTAAAAAGTGATGTAGCCACTTTTCAAAAATATCAACATGTCAATGACAATCTGCGCTTGTTATCCACAGTTTACCCCAAAGCAGCGCAGCATACGCACAGGAATCACTTTGAATAATAACCAGTCGGACATTTTACACCAGCAATGTCATGCGCGCTTCCAAAGGGCAGAATTACGCTATGTGCCACTCAAATTAGGTTGGAGATCAAATATTTTAGCTTCAATGGAGCATCTCAAGGGTTTTTAGGAGGCGAACGCAGGAAAAGGCCAAAGTGTCAAAAACTGCAGATGCCCTATCTTTTTTTAAAAAGGATTTACAGCCCCTAGACAGGACAGTGAAGTGTGACATGGGGAGGAGACTGGGGAAGGACATGCAGCAAATTGCAGCGAGCTAAATTAGAACTCAGGAGGCTGGGGCATGTCCCATGTGGTGGACATGTGTGCTTTCGTCTTGGGAACGAGCGGCGTGGCCGAAGCCCTTTCAAAATATGTTATCTAAAACATGAGGGACACGTAAACAACATGCCATCCTGATCCCGCCCAGGGCCTCGTGCATCATGGATGCTCAGGGAAGGATTCAGGAAGGACTAGAAATTTATTCAATTTGGAGAAATACAACATATTTTACGACAACAAACATCAACCTGAAGAACGAGAAGACATGGCGACATGATAGCGCTTAATTAGTGCAAACACAACAGCTTGTTATTGCTTTGTGTAAAACAATGTCTTTCCGATCAACTTTTGTAAAGTTTTGAAACCTCATTCATGGACTGGTTTCTTTAATTAAAGCCATTTTGGATCCGTACTGTGTTTTAAAATGAACACGATGTAAAATGATGATCTACTTATGTTGTAGTTTGATACAAGATACCTGAAAAAGCATTTTCTCCGGAATTCTTTTTGAGTCTTTATATCAGAGGTGTCCAAACTTTTTTCACTGAGAGCCGCATTTTGTAGCATATAAGGGCCAGAGACAATATGACAAAGAAGTGAATAATTGGACATTTTACATTTGACGTCTCCAAACCTTTAACAAGGCTATGAACATTAATATTAGGTCTGTATCAAAAAATGTGTGTTATTTTGGTTAATATAGCAGACATGTTCGTACTTTTTTTTTGTTTGGACCAATTTAGCAGAAAGCCGGAAGGCCAACAAAAATGTGTCTGAGGGCCGCATTTGGCCCCCGGGCCATAGTTTGGACACCCCTGCTTTAGATGTTGTGAATTCAGTCTGTACGTTCCATAAAATTCCTCCAGGCAAAAATGGAAAGGGTTATGTTAATGTAATGTTTATGTATATTTATTCAAGTCCAGGCCTGAGCTGACGGAAGAGAATGTTATTATTTATTAATTAATAAAATTATCTTTTTAAAAAGTGTTTTTGACTGAAATGGATCCAATGAGGCGCGTGTGCACATTTAAGAAACTGAACACAATTATAGGAAAATTGAGGTGCTATTTCATAAAATGGCTCTCTAAAGCCCCCTTAAAGTTCTATTTTTAAAACTTCACAAAACAGAATCATGAGACTTTGTCACATACTATCTACTATGAAAAATAATGGTTCAAAAGTTTCCATTATCATTCACATTTTTCTCCCACAAACCATCCCAAAATTGACCATCTGAACATACATTTTTGTTGCACCCAAAATTCAAGGTCGGTATGCTATTTATTTATTTTTGGTTGCCCCTTACAAAAATATGGCAAGTGCCCCGTCCGAGGTCATTGACAAGTTGGTATGGCATTAGAATGAATCTCATCACTGGCCCTGTCCTGTTGAAAGCAAATATCCGCTATTTAAGCAACTTTGGTTCTTGAAAGCATAATTTTAACTTTAGAACTGGTCTCACTTAAGGGTTTTCGAGCTCTTAATTGTGTAAATGTTTTTATGATTGGGGCGCTGTCGTAGTTTTCCTTTTGCCCCAGAACTTAACTGGCTCGATAAAGGTTAATTGATAAATAATGAATCTAAAGTGAGAGAAGTTCTAAATGATGTCACTGAAATAAACAAACTGACTCGAGGCTCGACGGAGGGAATGCTGTCCCGACTCTTAATAAAGAATTAGAGACGTGTGCATTCTGGATCCCAAGACCCAAGTTTTCTGGTGCATTTTATATGCAACATTTATAACGTAGCAACCTAAAAATATAAACTTTATCGCTACCAATCTTGGTAGAGAAGCTGGATTGGCACAGATTTGGTTGGTTTGCGTGCCTTTTTAGCGAATTGTTTTGTGGCAAGCTAATTCACGCCAAAGCGCTAAACAGGAAGAAAAAAATGGGAAGTTAATTGTTGCTTAGTATAGTTGATAATTGACAACATGTGAAATAAAACACATTTACAGGTTTTAGCAAAAGAAAACACACAATTGGCTCTTCCTCCCTCCCTCTCTCTCGCTCTCGCTCTCTCTCTCGCGCTCTCTCTCTCTCGCTCTCTCTCTCTCTCTCTCTCTCTCGCTCTCTCATTTGTGCAATGTTTAAAGATTAGGGATGTACATGAGTTTTGTCTGTTTGTCCCAAGGATAAATATTTCACCTTATTCTTTGGAATTTGTTCCCCATTTTGGCCTCTTGTTTACGCCCTCCCTTTCCAAGGCCAAAACTTACCCCGGTGATTGATCACTGTCGATAAAAAAGGGTTATCTGACTAATATAATGCTGCCTATGCATTTAGATCACTTCCTTCCCATGCGCCTTGGGTCATCCACGGGGAAGTTACTGGCAGAATGAATGACGTAAAACACAAATGTCTTCTCCTGCGCCATCCCCGCAGCGTTCCACTTATTCAATGCAGAGTGACTCGCCACCTGCACCGTGTCCACACAGTAGGAGACAGGAGAGGTTGTCAGGGGAAGATCTAAGTCCAGACTCTAACTTTTGCCTGCCTGTTTGTGCATGCTTCACTGTGCAGTTAAAATGAAATTGCCTCACCAAATTCAAAAGGCAAACACTGGTGTCACTTACACATTACGGTGTCTTAAATGTACAGACGTAAAGCCTATTTCTTGATTTTTTCTTTTCTTTTTTCTACAGTGGAACACTCCTGGACAAATGATGGATTACACCGATTTATTTCTTGATGATATATTCTCATACAAGCCTATAGCCTACTATAGCCTGAAAAAGTGGGTTGCCAGAAAAAAGTTTGAGAACCACTGAACTAGAGAACCACAACCTTTGTTGACCTTCGTCATTTCATACTAACCAGTATTTTTAAATAAAGAAAATACTGGTTAGTATGCTACAAACACTGTAAAATATGAACTGAATACACATGGGTTGCAGAGCCCTGTTCCAGATGTTCTTGTAAGATGACTGAAAGATTTGTTCCGGCTTTAGTCCTACTTTGATGTAGTGTGCTTGAGTGAAGAGTGCTCTGATAGATTCTCTCTGTATGCTGAGTCTTTTAGCAGCCTTTTCATCTGGTCAGTCATGTCTCCATGACATGCAGAGCTATGCTGCAGTTGTGCATATCAAACATGGACTGTGCTCGTTTTAATTGGGCTGAGCAGTGGTGCGCAGGTTCTTAAAGACTTCATTTGTGAGATCAGAGAGTAGATCTAGAGTAGGCTACAGTCCCAGAGTCAAACTGGACGAAGCATGGCCTATGTCCTGTGGCTCAGGAGATAGAGCAGTCGCCCTGTAACAATGTGGTTAGTTGCAACAACCTTTTTAAAGGACAAATAAAATGTTTTAGATCTTAATGATAATAATAACTAATAATGTGTCTTCTAAAACCACAATTAACTTCCTTTGAGTCAGGCATTTCCCATGACAGGAATTGAGTTAGCGCTTCATCTGATGGCAACAGAGGGAATTACAAAGGGGAGATAAACAAGCCTTTCTTGTCCCCAACATATTAACGTAAGCACACAGTTGTAATAAATGTAATTTGAGGCTGAAATGCTCAGAAAAAGTCCAACAAGATTTATGGACTTAAAAATAACAGAGAAGATTTTGGACATCTAAATATAATGATCTACATATAATGCCACAAAACTCACAAAAAATCCAAACATAGTGCTTTCTGAGGGTCAGAGGGAGTGGATTTACTGAACAGGATTCATTCAGAGTAGGTGTCTGTTACCATCAGCGGGGAATGACACATTTTGAGAAGACAATTAGCAGTAAGCTAATTGAGTAAAGGGAATTTAAGAGAAATTATCTTTAAATACTCAGGAGAGGTCTTCCTGCTTTCAATATTTTACATAGTTTTATTTGTAGAGATCTGTTCTGTTTCTTTTTTTCAATTATACTTTTCTCTATTTTTTCTAAATTTGAATATATACAACACAAAACATCAAACACGACACAGAGAGCAAGTACAGTGGTCGCTCGTTCATCACGGGAATTACGTTCTAAAAATAACCCGCACTAGGCAAAATCCGTGAAGTATTCAGCATTATTTTTTTTACAATTATCAGAAATGTTTTATGGTTGCAAAACCCCCCTCTATACACTTTTGTCGGTGCAGAATGTTTAGATACTTCCCGCATGTAAATTCCGCTGTAGTATTTATAGTCCGCGTGGTTTCATGCAATGTCAACAGTAGAAATCTGAGCTCGCTGCCATGAAATCTCATTAATTTCCGCGCAGCAAACGAGGGGGGGTGTCGGCAAAAACGACGACATTTCAGACGCGGACCTCGCTACCTCGTCAAGCATAACCCTAGCCAGGGTTAGAAAAAACGTACAAACATACAGCATTTCAGTCACACTGCCAGCAATACATTTGGCAAGCTGAACGCATTCTGTAGCTACTATACAAGAGACACGGTATAGAGGAGATTGAGTGACAATAGTCTACAGTCCCTTAGCCAATCAGAACGCAGAAAACAATTTGCTGTAAAAAAAAAAAAAAAAAGCGCCAAAAAAAAATCCTCGAAACAGCGAGGCCGTGAAAGGTGAGCCGCGTTATAGCGAGGGACAACTGTATACAGAATCAAGATAAATGAAAGAAAAATGGCACAGCAAATGTTCTTCAAAAAGGTAATCTTTCAAATTAAATCCAAATGTAATTTTTGGGTCCTCAATCTGGGCTGTTTGAGTCATAAATTTTTTTTGTAATGACCTTCTTTCCTGCTGCCATGAGTATGCTCTGTTCTGATCTGTTCTAAAGAGGACAACTTTAGCTAAATGAAACTGCATTGATCAATTTTTTAAAGCACACCGTCAGATTTTTCATACAGGTTCCTTTAACTTTGCCACATCCACATGGTTAATAATGAAACAGTTTATGTAACCATTTAATTCTTACCAAAAATATGCTTCACTTTCTTTCAGGCTTTTTATGCAGCTCCTTAAATCTCCAAATTCTCAGACAAAAGACACACTTGAGCCTTATTAGCATGTCTCATTCATTAGTCACTCTTCCTCTTTGTAGCATCGAGTTTGTGGAAGCCATTTCAGAAGTTTTTTTCTTGGCAAATGATGTGAGCGTGCGGGAAGCCGGGCCTACCGTTCTGAGCAGCTTTTTCATAAGAGCGATGCCCTAATCTGAGCGTGGCTGCAGAAGAGAATTGGATGCCAGTGAGAATGATTCCCGGCCCATGTTTGTGTGTGTGTGTGTGTGTGTGTGTGTGTGTTTATCCATGGTGGACATGTGAAGCCTGCTGCCCTAACGACTTTAACTTTGCCTTTGAAGCTTTAAATTAGCTTATTGCTGTTTTATGGTTGGCTCATTTCTTTGGCCTCCTACTTCAAGTGCCCTTCAGATCACTGACATAAAACATATACAAATATACATAGTTCATCAACGGAAATGTCTGTTTACAAAATTGGAACCAGTGTGTATTTCCAAGTGCCTTTAGGGGGCTCCGCTACAGACATTGCATGCTTAATTTGTCTCCTTCCTCCACCTTCCTCCAACTCACCTGACTTTTATTAGATATATCAAAAATAAATGGGAAAATGAAGGAAATTTTGTTATAACTGATGAATAATGGGAATAAACCATGTCAAAGTGCATATTATTCACTCGGAAATACTCCTCATCACTATCGTGTTTTGGGACTGTCCTATTATTCATAAATACTGACTTTAAAACAGTGTACCTCTAGTGTAAAAGTCCCAACTATAGATGGATATCTGTGGAGTGTACGTTTGACTGCAGCAAAAAACGAAATCACAAGAAAATGAATGACAGGGATTGTCAAGGACTGGACTCAAATAACTGGACATTTACAAAATGGAAAATGGGGACAGATTAGGTAAGGAGACTTTCTTTGGACCACTGTGTCCGTGTCTGTTGGTTAGTGTGGAAAATCTGTAATGTTGAACTAAGAAATTGTTCGAATTCACTGCCAGAATGAATGAATAAATACATGGCCACTCCTAGTCCTTCTCTCAAAGTGTTAGAGTGGTGAACTGGAAAAATGTCATGCCACCCTTGCTTCCAAATCTCAATGTCCAGATACTAAATGTCTGCTGCATGTTCTCATATCACAGGATGTGCAAAGATGAACATTATGTCGTTATGCAAGGACAAAGATCTAATCTGTTATGAAGCTAGTCTGTCAAGGCCTTGTCCACATTTACTTAACTGGTTTCTTTACTGTAGACGTGGCATTCTGGTTTGGTATAAAATGTATGTTTCCTGTTCTGACTTCACTTTAGGGACCGATAGAACTCTGGGAGGGACAGATTTGTTTTTACTTGGGCGCACTTGTAAACTAAATAAATAATCATGTTTGGACTAAAGACAACTCTGCTCAAGTGTTCTTTTTTATTCTTTAAATCTCAATTTAAAATCACTTTAGAATCACTCAAATACTCAAACCAAACCACAAAACCACTATAATTCCATAACATTGCACTTTTGATTTATAAATCATGAACATTTGGACAATATGGAAAGCAACGAAGAGATGCTTTGTACTGATTCACTTTAAGATGTACTACAAGGTTTAAAATACCTGTGGTTTGTCGGTGTAATCCCCCATTCATCCAGGAGTGTTCCATTGTAGAACAAGCTTCAGTTGTATCATCTGGACACTGTTTTTGAAAAAACAAGAAGTTTCGACTCTCATCCAAGAGTCATTCTCAATCTGCGGATCTAGTCTGAGAACTTGGATACGCCCACCGGGCGTAGCTTCCTAATAATAGCCTGTCCTGTTTGTCTATTTGTTAGTTCTGTTTTTAAGTTTAAGTTTCTGATCTTCTTTGTTACCCCAGCTGCCTTGTAATGGGCCGCTCCCCCATCACTGATGAGTACCTGATTCGCATCAGAATGGCCAAGGCCCCATGGTTTCAAAATGCTTCTGCACATTGCTGTATTACTGTAGTTAGTACATGTTAACATTAGGGGTGTTGAAAAAGAAGAAAGTTAAGAAGAGTAATCGATTCTACATCTTAAAATTATAATGATTAGTTTTGGATTGATTCCAAACTCTCAATCAATTTAGATCAAGTCAGTGTTTCTGCTGCATTCACTGTCCGTCACAATAAACTCGTCTGTAGACTGTTAAAAGTCTGTGTGTAGAATTAAGCCCATTTAATAACGTGCTATGCTGCAACTTCATTGAAACACAGGGTGCTGCTGGACTTTCTCTCCTTCTCTGAGCTGACACACACACACGCACACACACAGCTGCAGACTACTTGAGACTTGAGATGAGACAGAGGAGAGATGAATGAGATCTAAGCACTACTTTTAGTTTTAATAATGCATACTACTTATATAGCGCTTTTCTCGACACTCAAAGACACTTCACATTGTATTATTAATTCACTACCCACATGGTGGTAAGTTACTATTGTAGCAACAGCTGCCCTGGGGCAGACTGATGGAAGCAAGGCTGTCAATCTGCAGCATCCGCCCCTCCGACCACCAGCAACTATTCACTCAAACATCTGATTCATATTAGGGTGAGGGCAATGAGGGTGAAGTGTCTTGCTCAAAGACACAAGCGCCCCTCTGTGGCACCTGGTGTTCCAGTTGTCTCCCATCCAAATATTGACCAGTGCCTGTCCTGCTCAGCTTCCAAGATCATACTGGAGTGGGCATTGTCCAGCAGGTATAGCAACCACACCAGTTTTAATCACTTGGCGTTGTCATTGTCATTAGGAGAGGAAAGCTAATGCGCAAACTACAGCCACAACATGTCGGAGTTAAAGGGCCAGAGTCCCATTCTTCATAAATAGACTATTACATTCCTTAGACAATATCGATAATGGTTAACTTTGTGGAATAGGCCGAGAAGTTTGATTTATCATCATTTAACCAGAAACACTCAAAGGAGAAACCAAAGTCAAAAAAATAAAATAAAGATAGCGTATGATATTTTTCTTGTGCAACTCTCTCTTCTCCTTTATCTCAGCAGTTCCAGATTAAAGTGGGATTAAAAATACTTGGAATGTTCCTTGCTTGTACCACAAGCACTGGAGAAAACCGGAATGAAATTAGATTCAGGAAGCTGCATTTCTCTCCCACGGACCTGACTGAGCATCAAACGAAAGGGGGGAATGCACTTTTGCCTTTTATTTCTGTGCAAGTCAAAACCACACTGCTGAAAGCTGCAGGAGGAGCTTC
Source organism: Chaenogobius annularis (assembly GCA_015082035.1). Classification (NCBI taxonomy): domain Eukaryota; kingdom Metazoa; phylum Chordata; class Actinopteri; order Gobiiformes; family Gobiidae; genus Chaenogobius; species Chaenogobius annularis. The sequence goes on along the minus strand of BJKM01000971.1, from coordinate 39,471 downwards.
ATGAAACAAGGCCAGGCTCATGGCTCCTGGTCAAGTAAACATTTTGCAAATATGAGAGATTGAAACGCTGGTTGGGTCCATGCCAGGTCCTGCTGATCACTGACATCACGGTGTAGGTCGCAGAGCGGGGCACCTGGGTCCACGCACTGTTGATCAGTTTTTAGTCCACCCATGGGACCAGAATCGGACGTGGTCGTCTGTACATCTGAGGCAGGGGGCCGTAACAGTCCCAACGGACCGTGATCGACCAGAGTGTGCCATAGTGCTGCTCCGGCTGTGGGACGCTCAGATTGCAACGATCTCAAGCGCGAAGAAAGAATTGCTGCTAACCAGGTGCTTGGGCACTCCTTCTGGATCAAGTCAGTGTGAGCCTAGCGCCACTTTTTCTGCATCGATTGGTAACATCATCCACACAGACACTCTTCTATGGCTCCTGAGCCACCCCCGGTATCTCTCGCTCTCTTGCGAGGGGGTCACCGGATCCTCTGGGCTCTAAATGGGCCCCCTTTGAATGGAAAATCAAAGCTACAATCAAGAATATGAATTGCAGAATATACATTGTAGTATGCTTTATTTGCTCCTTATCACTGATGGTGTTAATATTGTGGCTCCCCCTCCTACCTGGGCCTTAGCCTGACTCGTAACACACGCAGTGGTTAGAGGCACTTATTCTCTAAATGACTGATATCAATACACGAAATATATAGCAGATAGTCATAAATGACAAGATATATGCACGTTTCTACCTCCTCTCTTAAAATGTTGCCCCTCCACGTGCCAGATGTGATTATTCAATATAACACGGGATCCACTTTAATTTGTGTCTGCTCATGTGACAGGGCCAGATAGAAACGCTCGTACACAAACACAGACTACATCAGTGATTCAGATGATGACTCATTAGAGGCGTCAAACTTGGGCAGTTTGATGCATAAAAGAGAAAATAAACAAGTGTTTTCTAGACTGATTGGGATTAACTGGTTTAAAGGGAATGATTCAAAGTATTATTTTGGCAAAATAGAGAAATGTCCTTAGATTTGGTTGATTTAGAATTATTCTTCCGATTTAGTTTAGATTAAGACTCAGGTGTTGAGACCCACATAAACAGCAGCATGCACACAATCAAACATTATTTTCCTTTTTTATAATTCTTTTTTACAGTAATGTGAAAATGGTCCAAAACTCAAGGACGAAATGGTATTTCTACCCTGTACAGTTGAAGGAAAAGGTTTCTCCTCTGAAAGGTTTGCTTCTGCTAATTTGTATTCATATGTTTTATTAATTGACCAGGAGAATTGTAATAGGAAAATGCCATGTCACCCTTTTCCATCCCCGTTTCAAAATCTCAATATCCAGATAATATTGTGTTGGTAAAATAGGACTAATCTGAAACTAATCTGTCAAGGCCTTGTCCACATTTACTTGTGTTAAGAGTTTCTTTACTGCAGACGTGGCATTCTGTGTTTCCAGTTTTCACTTCACTTAGGGACAGATGGAACTCTGGGAGGGACAGATTTGTTTTTACTTGGGCGCACTTGTAAACTAAATAAATAATCATGTTTGGACTAAAGACAACTCTGCTCAAGTTTTCCTTTTTATTCTTTAAATCTCAATCTAAAATCCTCAACAGTGGTTGCTTCTCATATACCCTACAAAGATACTGGTTTTAGGTTTAGAGTATATAATCCACAGCGTCTCTCTTTGCCACAGCTCCACGCAGCCTCTAGTGGTGCTCAGGAGCTCTGCATCTGTGCCACTAAAAATAAACAGCCAAACCAAATTCATTATTGGTTAAATGAGCTCCAACTGCCTTTGACTGCTGCTAATGGTGTGCTTTGTGCCAGTCGTTTGGCCTTTACTCGCTGCCCCTGGCTCCATTTGAATTCCACTGCTGCAGCCGAGGCAGAGTGTGCACACAAATGAGACGCTCTATTCAGTCAGAGCGGATGCCTTTATTACGGCAAACTTCCATTGTAACTGCCATTTTAGATTCAAACATTTGACTTTTCGGGATTGCAGAATGCTGTGTTTTTGTATAGGTCTTGACCGGACATCAGCAGCCTGCACACGAAGCAGATCATGGTCAATATTGCTTGGGTCAAAAGTTGTATGCACATTCAAGCACTGTATCTGTTAATTAAGTTCATTTTGTTACTGTAGTATACTGAATGTAATATCAGTAACACCCAATTCACACCGATGAGGGAACAGCATGAGAGGAGGATAAACGCATCTCTCTCAGTGGAGGAAGGCAAAGAGAAATCACCAGGTCAGGTAACATGTTACGTAGATCTGTGGACAAGTCTGCTCATGTTTCCACTTTGGAGCAGAGCGTCTGAAAGTGTCTCTACGGTCTTAAGTGAACTGTACTGGTCCATTTAAGGGATCCAAAGTGGGTCGTGCGAGGTGTAGCTTCCAAAGTGGTCTGGTTCGCTTTTTGCTCTCAGAACGCTTTTGAGCGAGCTGATTGGATGAGAGAATACAGAAAAACAAGACGTCAAAAAGCAAATTTAAATAGATTATTATTTTATTTTAATTCTCACCAAAAGCTGACTTGATCTTGCGATAAACCGCAGCATATCTACTGATGCTAACGCACGTGTTGAGCCCACATGCACAAGCCTGGTGCCCTGGTCTCAATTGGAGAAATTGGGGAAACATTTCCGTCAATCCATTATGTGCTGTCATCCACATACGAGTGTGGATTCTTGGCCAACAACAACAAAACTCGTACGGTTTGGCTCCAGTGTGCGGGTCCGCGCTGTGACTGACAGTGTCCCTCTGCTAGAACATCACGCTCTCGGTGGAATGATGATGGCTCAGACACTGACGTGATGTTCTACATTTCTATCAAGACAAAACATTTAACACTCAATGTAATAAAGTGGTTAACTGTGCAACGGAAGGGTGAACAAAACAGCGTGGTACCTGCAGGAGAAGAGCGAGGAGAAGACGCAAACGGCCTGAAAGAGGAAAAGGAGCTATAGAGAGCGTGTACGGGAGAAATGCTTCAGACATCAGAAGAACACTAATGCATCATGTTAATACTTTGATGCATTTATTCTGCCCCTAAAACTCTGCATGGAACGTAAAAAAAAAATAAATACACGCTGTATATATATATATATATCTCATAACAGACATGCTGTGAATGATTTGATCTGGGACGTTCAGATGGTTCAGATAGTGTAAGCCACATGTGCGCGAGCTGCAGCCGGACTCTAAACTCTAACACATTCTAACACATTCTCCCTCTGTAAACAGAACAGGAGCGCAGCAGGTGACATGCACAACCCACAAAAAAGTCCAACATAACATTCAGCATGTTGTAGTGCAAATTAAAATCAAGTCACATGTATCTTTAAGAACTAAGAAATGCTACTAAGAAACTATAGAAAAATGTAGAAATAGCCTGAAGCATGATTTTCACGTGGACTTTCCTTTAATAGTGGTGCGGGACCATGGCATTGAGAGTAAGTTTATTAAACTAGGAGCCCATGTCCTCATCTCCTTTGACTGTACTTTTTAATTTCTCTTTTACTACTTGTAAAGAACCTTTACCTGGAAATGTCCCTGGAAATGTGCTAAAGTTATTCCATTACATGACTCTGGTGACCCTGAAAATATGAATAATTATAGACCTATTTCTATGATCAAGCGCATAGTCAAGGTTTCAGAGAGATGTATTTTTATTCAACTTTACAATTACTTAGCTGATAATGAATTGCTATCACAATGCCAGTCTGGGTTGAGTAAACTATTTCCACCACTCTAGCCCTCCTCAAACTAACAAATGACGTGTTCTCTAGTTTTGAAAATAATAGTCACTGTGTGTGCAGTCTCACAGGTATAGACTGAAGATAGGTTCCTCTGCATTCATTAATGACCTTCTGAGTAGCTGCACTGACTCTGACATTCAATCGTTATTTATTTTGTTCTAAACCAAACATTCTCGACATTTGCCATTTCTTACAAAATGATTTTGACTCAGTTCAACACTGGCTCTTGTCCAATAAGCTACTGCTAAAAAAAATCCGGCCCACCAAACACCAATTTATATTTATTAATTTCCGTGATTTCAGAAAACTACGAGTCCCACAGTTCTTTTGCAGCAGCCTTCACTGCCCCGTGCTCAGTGCTGCTGTGTGTGCTGCAGGATCGTCGTGCCGATGGCTGAGAAGTGCGACGCGCACTAAACTAGACTTGAGCAGAGGTCTGAGGAAGAAAGATAGGAGATGACAAGAAAACAAACTTCTGTGATGAGGCTCTGTGAGGAAAACATCCAAACCAGTGCAAACCCTGGACAGATCAGGAGCCACAGGTAAAAACACAGGTCAGAGTGTCATAAAGTGTGAACATGACAGAGTGAAGCTGCTGTGAGCTCTGACTGTGTCACACTGTGTCACACTAATGTGACACAATGACCTCATGTCATTCACTACATGAATCATTTGTCACTAATATAAGCTTAAACTATAAAAAATAGTGAGTTCATATTGAGTTTGAGCAACAACAGCAACATGTCTGTGATATCTCAACATTTCATATCAGAATCACAAGTTCATATTCCTGTACTTTCTGCTGCTGCATGAATATGGACTCAGTCTTTCACCTGCTGCAGATTTGTGCAACAGTGTCCACAAAGATGGACACTGTGTAAAGCTATTTATTTCTTATATGTTTTTACCCTTCTGTTGAGCCGCCACCCAGCCTGAGCATTGAAATTCACCCCTGCCCTCCTTTTCTGCAAAGAAAAACTATCTACTCCCTAAAAATATTGTACCAATCTTCTGACCGCTTTCATTTGAATACTACACACACCAAAATACTACATCCTGTTGTCTCCAACCTCTCAATACTGTCTTTAACAGATTCATCCTTCAGCCCCTTCTGGACAAACCACTGTGCCATGTAAAACCTGTCCTGGTCAACACTAGCTTCTCCTACAATCTTTGCCGTACCAATCACCTCTTCTTCTATACCCCAACCATCAAAGGATAGATGGGTAAACATGCACTTCAGCACAACGCCCCAACTGACTGGAGTCTCCTCCCAGTCTCCCTCCGCTCCTTGACCTCCTTCCCACTGTGTAATAGCACTGTTCTTGCTGTAATTGCTTTGGAACCTGATTCTGCTTGTAATGTATTTATTTCTTCAGTTATTGTTTTTAGTATTACTATTATTATTATTATTATTATTATTATTATTATTATTATTATTATTATTATTATTATTATTATTATTACAATTTAAAATGTAATTAATTAATGTAATTTATTTTAGTGTGTTATGTGTTTGTTACCAGTCTTATATTTTTATAAGCTCTTCTTTGTTCGTTTTGGGAGGGTAGGTTAACCTTTGAGCTGTGTGTGTGTGTGTGTGTGTGTGTGAGTGCGCGTGCTGGTGTGTGCATGTGTGTTTGAAAGTATGGGTTAGTTCTATTATCATCATCATAATGCCGTAGCACTCACGTATCAGATTTGCTATCACCATTTTAATCCACTGATTCAATATTTGTTGTTAACCCGCGCATCATTTCTGCCCCTTTATCAAATACTTTTTTTTGTTTCCCTCCAATGTGTAGTTTCTAAGGTGCATTAAAAGAAGGAGGACATTTTGCAAGTGTCTCTATTTGGGACAGAGATACTGTTCCAAGGAAACCCCCTCCCACCTGTCCTCCCAGCCTTCCCCCTTCAGTATTTCCAGGACAATAATAGTGATAATAACAATGATTAAAACTGCAAGTAGCAGCCCTCGCATTTTTATTTTGTGTTTTTGTGATATAAGAGACAGTACAACAGTAAATAAGACAATAACCCTGACTTACATAGACTTGGCGGAATAGGGTGCGCTACATTAAGGTTAAAGATGGGGCGACGAGACAGTTCTTCTTGCATGTGTGTTGGGGTGGATGAGCGTGCGTGTGTGTGTGTGTGTGTGTGTGTGTGTACGTGTGTGAGTAAGGGAGGGGCATCAGAGGTCTGCACATTAATTTGAAAGGAATGTCCTGACGTGAGGACCTGACGTTGGGTCTGCGTTGGTGAAGTTGGGTGAGTTATCTGGAGTGATGTGTGTTCTGTGTGCAGTTAGTACACTTAATTGAGCTGTATCACATTTTTGATTGTCTTTGACCAGTGTTATGAGTTCTATGGAGAATTTTACATTGAATTAGATTGACGTTATTGGACATTATGTTTTGGAAAATCTGTGTCCAAGGGAGGGCATCTGGAGCAACCTCTAGGTGCTGTTCCCATTTAGCTGTGCGAGTATGGAGGGATATGTCCAATTAAAAAAATATCTTATAGATTTTTTAGGTTTGAAGTTTTTATTTTTTTTTATTTTTAGGATAAGAAGATCAATAATAACTGGTGGGAGATTCAGGTTTAAGGGTTTGCTGTATCCTGCTTTCAGGGATAAATTGAATGGTAAGAAAGTCAGATTTGTCCTCATTTATCTAAACTCTCTGCACCTTGGGTTTAGATCTGGTTAGATGCTTTATGCCCTGGACATTTTGGGCTCTTGGGTTGACACAACAGGAAACAGCTGTTGTTTTGCTAAACCAGGGATTAAGCAAAAAAAAATCATATGACTGAAACATTTACAGTCAAAATAACTTCCACGTTTTAAAAGGAATAATTCTGAGACTTGCATATTTTATATTTTTTTCAAATACAAGGAATATTAGAAGATGTTTTAGAGGAAATAGGCCTGATCTAAATGACACTAATGGAATACAGCCGGATAAGGTGAAAGGTAAAATTTCCTGTACTATTGTGTATTTGATCAATTACAGATGGGACTTTGGGTAATTATTACTAATTATTACTGCAAAAGGAGGATGTGTCGATTTAAATTCAATTCCATTTATTTTTGTAACGCCCAAAATCACAGCAGCAGTTTCCTCGAAGGGCGACAGTGAAAAACAGATTAAACAGTGTTCATAGGAGTTGTAGAAAAAGATTCAGTTGTCGTCATCTGGACTCTGTTTTCCAAAAGTCATTCTCAATCTGTGAAACAAGTCTAAGAACTCAGGTTCATATCCTACTCTGTGAAAGCCCTGCCCACAGGGCGGGACTCCTGGTAATGGCCCATTGAATTTTAACTAAATTGTAATGGAGGTTTAAGATTCAACCTTCCAGTTGTTTATAATGGTTTGCTGAAACCCTGGAGACGCCCAAGGCATTCTGATGCTAAACACTCAATGAGAGGGAGCCAAAAGTCAGGGAACAATAGGATGTTGATGGCTCATCCCAGTTAAGTTTCAATGGGCCATTATCAGGAGGTTCCGCTCTGTGGGCAGGGCTTTCACACGAGTTCTCAGACTTGTTTCACAGATTGAGAATGACTCTTGGATGAGAGTCGAAATGTTTTGTTTTTTCTAAAAACAGAGTCCAGATGACTACAACTGAATCTTTTTCTACAATGGAACACTCCTGGACGAATGAGGGATTACACCGACAGTGTTCATAGGTTCATAGGAATTTAGCAAATGTCCCAACGTCCCCCTGTCCTTAGACCCTCCTTCTCAGCAAGGAAATACTACAAAACCCTTTGGGAGAAAGTAGAAACCTAGGGGAGAACCACAGTGAAGGAGAAATCCTACTCCCACAGACGGACAGGCTGCAGATGTTCATTTGCAGATATGAGAGTTCATCCAGAACGATGAAGAGCTGTTCATCTAGAGTAGAGTGTTCCTCCAGGATCATCCGGATCTACAGGTCGGCATCAGCAGTGCCTGAAACCGTAGCACTCCCCGAGGGGAGTGGAAGAAGGAGAAACACATGTGAACACTAATGAACAAACACAGGTGAATTAATAGGAAAAATAGTCTGAAGCAGAGGATAGTGCTCAAGCTGCCATACTTCCCCCGGCATAGTTGCTCCAGGGCAGTTTTTTTTTTTCTTACTCTATTATTATACCGCAGTAGTATAATTCGCTAGCAAGGACCACAACCTCAGCTACGATGCAAAGTGTTTACTGACATACGATAAACATGAACACAAATGTATAGAAATGAATGCCGTTTTGGGGCTTCTGGCGATGAGGGCTGTAGGCTCCCGGGCCTCGTTACCCCCGTCTAGGAGATAAATTTGAATAATTAGAATAATTAAAAGAGGGTGGGACGAAGGGGCAGGAAGTCACGAAACGTGTGTGAACTGGATGCTTAACTAGTGTAGCTGCAGGAAGGGGCGTGAAAGGGGTGTGGTCGTGCTCCCGAACTTAAGATAACAGACTTATCTTCATTATGTACATTTTAGTAAATTTTCCCAATACAAGTACATGCAGAGCCATATGTGTTTTGGAGGAAATTGGCCTGATTTAAATGACACAAATGGAGTTCAAGAGGGACTTTGGGGTGGGCAAAATTCTTATTATGAATGTACATGTAGGTAAAAACTATCAAAGGAGACACTTGTCCTATTACTTTATTATGTCAAAGTACTGGTCCTACACTGCAGTAGTGCACAGGGGCGAGGCTCTCACTGGTGCCTGTTGGACTTTTCTGAACGAACATTAGGCCCAACAACTTGTGCATTTATATTTGACATTTATTTAATAAGAGCAATGAATCCCCTTGGGTCCTCAAAGACAGGTACAAAAACAGCAGCAAGCACACACACACACACACACACACACATGCAGATCCATACACTCACTCACACGCACGCACACACACACACACACACACATGCAGATCTAAACACTCACACTCTCTCACACACACACACACACACACACACACATTCACCTATGAAATTCCTAATCTGTTGTTGCACTATTGTCTTGTGTTATAATGTTAGTGTGGTCTGTTGTTTGTAGTTGTATAAATACATAAAATAAAATAAAAACACTGCCAAAAATAATGAACATGCCACACCCACTTAAAAAAAAACCAAAAAGTATTTGATGGCATTTAGTTATAACGTGTAATGAAGAAGCAGGTAGAGCTGTGTGTTATGTAGAGTACGCAGGAGGATTTGTCCTTAGTAAGAGCTCATCGCTGGTTTGGAGAGAGAAAACAAAGCCTAAATGAGCTTTATGCAATGGGCTCTGAGACACTTCCTCAAAGAGCACATTAGCTGCTGAAGGCCTGTTATCCTCTGCTCCATCGCTCTGACAGTTTGGATAGATGTATTTTTCAGCACTCATGTGTGACAGCATCAAAAGACTGAGTCTGACCAGGACAAAGGCAGGGACAAAGCAGGGGACAAAGGCAGGGGACAAAGGCAGGGGGACAAAGCAGGGGGACAAAGGCAGGGGACAAAGCAGGGGGACAAAGGCAGGGGGCAAAGCAGGGGGAAAAGGCAGGGGGACAAAGGCAGGGGACAAAGCAGGGGGAACCGGCCCACGGCACAGGGCTGTGTGGGAGCTAAAGCGTTAAGGTCACAGGTCACAATACCCTCATATATTAAAGAGAAATGTTTTTCTTGATAAATTTATATATTTAATTTTGACACATTTGTATTGTAATATATGGCGTTCCATGCTCAAGTTACTAATATTAACATGTATTATAATGAACATACAATGTAATGATAAATAATAATAAAAATCAAACTTTTTCTGACGCGCCCCTTTTAGGAGATAAAAAAGGCATCCACTAATCCAATAATCAGAATAAATTGATGATGCCATAATCTCAGATGGTGGGCAGGGTCTATGGGAGAGTTACTCTTTATGAAAAAATTGTACAAAATAGAAATAATCGATGTTGAACTTGATCATTATTTGCTTGGGATTGGCTCCACTTGTCATCGTATGGTTTAAAAGTACTTAAACTGAATACAATAACTTTTTAGACTTAAAAAATGGCACCACATGCTGACAGAGGATCGGCCCAGTAACTATAGAGATATGAACCATAAACCAGGTCAACAAATCTGCATCTGACAGTTAAACAGTGAATTCTGCTAGTTGAAAAAACTTTAAGCCATACAGTTAATATGACAAGTTTGTGGAGCCAATCCCAAACAAATATTTGATAATTAAACATGAATACTCGCTATAGCAGCACTACTGCCTGTGAGACACACGTCCACAGTTCAGAGAACAGACAGTAGAAGTAACATCTATTGTACAAAGAGCATTCTGAGGCAGAGCTGTTGCAGTGATGCGGCTGTTGCATCAGACATTTGACACAACACACAAAGACGAGCTCCGATTGTAAATCTGAGGCAACACCACAGGCTTCTGGCTGTGAAAACTGAAAAGTTTGGTTGTTTTTCCACCCACTACAGCTAAATAGTGTCAACTTTATCGTGCATATAAATAAGGCCAAGGTCAGGCACTGGGTTTTTACAAATGACAGGAAAAAATGCATTATGTAAAACAGGTCAAAAGGAGAAAGGTTATGTTCTGAATTTATACTTTTTGTATTAAAAAAAACAACAATTGTAATCGTAAGGAACTCTAATGACACAGCCAGGCTGCAGAAAGTCACTACTCAAAGTTAAGACATGGGTTAGTTAAAGATAGGTTCAGGTTCAAGTTAGGCAAGTAATTGTGCATGAAGATCAAGACTTTGTATTTTGTTCATTGTAAACCACAATTTAGTTCTGAAACCGATTAGTAACAGAGACAGGTTCATTGTTGAACAGAACTGATAAACCTCTTCATGTAAGTACAGAGCTGTGGGGCGGTGACAGGGGGTAGGTGAAAACAGACATTTTCTGCACACTTAACAAATGCAGGACAACACAGTATTAGTTAAACAATCAAGTGTTTTTGTGAGGCTCAAAGAAGACAAGCTTGTAAACAGGATTTATGAATCAAACGTAAATGAAGATAAACACAACTCTAGGAATGTTCTTGCCTGAGGGAACAAGGTCAACAGGGTGAAAAAGGCAATTTTGCATAGTATGTTTTCTTTAAGTATGTTAATATAAGTCGATGTAACGTATCAAAAAAACATGGGGACCAACTGTTTGTTTTTGTGTGTGTGTGTGTGTGTGTGTGTGTCAGGATTAGTCGCTGGATTCTTTTCAGAGGCTGCAGCAGCTCTTTCCTGGACCCAGAAAAAACAGCAGTCTCAGCACAAATCCAGCCTAAGCTTGTTTGGAGATTGTTTTGTTTAGGTGGGCCGTACTCACATTATTATTGAATGAGTGATTGTGCAGTGCAGTATCCGTGGCCCCGCCCCGCCCCACAGGGGCCCCGGGAGGATTACTCTAATCCATAATCTGGCAGCGCTCGGCCTCTGGACTCAAATGCCATTTGACTGAATTAAGACGCGTTCCTCAGTTTGGAGGTTGAGGGCCACTTTGATAATTGCACAAGTAGAAGTGGAGCGTGATTGTGTGTGTGCGTGTTGGATACACTTACCATCGCCGCGCTGCCCTGCCTCTATGCACCAGGTCAAGCAATCAAGACAATGGAGCTGCCATTAGGAATATGAATAGACTGTTCTTATGGCTCATATTTCTACTGCCACACAGGAAACAAACTCCTGGCATATGTGGCACCACGATTTACTCGCCGCTCTGAAACCTTTCTCAGCTAACAATAAAGGACTCAGACTGTTTCCACATCTTGACAAATCTCCAGCACTCGGCATCGTAATGTCCTGATAACGCTCATTTGTTCTCAAGTGTAGAAATGTCAGGGCGGTTTTATCTCGAGGCGGCAAAGTCCGAATAATTACTCTGAGCTAAATTAAAGCCAGTGCTTCTCCATGGAGGAACGGGATTAATTTTCCAATGAGCAAATGAAAATGAGTTTTGTAAAGCTTAGACAAAAGGTTACACCACTTCCATCATTTCTACAGGGCAAAAAGAATCTTGGACAACCTTTGGCCTCATCATTAAACACAACTACTTTGGTTCTTTCCATCCTGCTGTCTCATTAAAAGTGCATATAGCAATGGCACCTAAGACACAGACTTAGATTTACAAATAGAACTCTAAGTAAAACTGCCAAAGCGACCCTGAAGAGCCAGTCAGTCCTTTTAGGCAAGTTTATTTGTCGAGGCACATTTTATTCGTACACAAGGCAATTCAACAGGAAAAAAAAATCCTCCAAATCACAAAGACATGACAGAAATCACAAAACAACATACGACATAAAAGAGAAGAGTGTGTATAAAATCCTTTCAGTCATATGCACAGCTAAGCAAAACTGTTTTTAGTTTAGATTTGAACATTGTCAGAGTAGAACCTGTCTCACATTTTCAGGAAGACTGTTCGAGATATTAGCAGCTTAAAACTGAAACGCAGACCTTTTACACACCTGTGGAGGTGCTGTAGACACATGTGAAAACTGTTTAACTGTCCACAACCACTGTCCACCTCACATTTTCATCCAGAAGTCCAACTACACTGACAATTGTGCTAAATAAAAAAAAAAGTTTTCCCTGGTGTACATGGCCCAAAGCCCTCACCCTCACCCTATCCTGGAGCAGAGCGGCCCAAAGCCCTCACCCTCACCCTATTCTGGAGCAGAGCGGCCCAAAGCCCTCACGCCCTCTTCTCCTGGAGCAGAGCGCCCAGAGCCCTCACCCTCTCTTCTCCTGAAGCAGAGCGGCCCAGAGCCCTCACCCTATCCTGGAACACGCGGCCCGAAGCCCTCACCATCTCCTGGAGTACACCGCTCAAAGCCCTCACCCTCTCTTCTCCTGGAACAGAGCGGTCCAAAGCTCTCTCATTTCTCTTGTTGACTAATCCACCATTACCATAATGAAAGTCCATCTAATCGAATCTCACAAAGCTGCTGCTAAAAGGATCATGCAGCGCACATTCTTAAAGCAGAGATAATGAAAGAAACACTGTGCAAACATAGCCTGGCTTATGTGGGTCAGCAGGACTCGCAGGCCTACAGCTACTGTCTCAGCACATGCACCGGTCCAGTCTCAACAGAAATTAATATCATAATTTTGTTATGGATTATCCCCATAGCAATAGTCAGATCACATTTTTACAAAACATCAAAAACAATGTATAAATGGGTTTCAGCTTCCTGTTTGTTGTTGATAATTGAGGACTTTTTCCCATTCAAAGAAGTGAAGAAATGACCATAGACACTTTCAGTGTGTCGCAAGGGCCGCCTCCAGGTATCTGAGTGCCCTGGGACTGAGAGATCCTGGAGGCCCCCCTCACACTCTTGATGAAGTGTGGTACTTGATTAAATATCGTTTTGGCTTTTAAATACTGAATACTGAAGATTCTGAACTAGTGCTGACCACAGACATTTGTCATTTCATTTAATACAGCCTACATATTATGAACAATATATAGGTATATATATTCATTCATTTTCTACCACTTGCTCCCGTTAGGGATCGTGGGTGACTGGAGCCTATCCGAGTGACTTTGGGCCTTAGACGGGATTCATCCTGGACAGGGGCCAGCTCGTCGCAGGGTTAACGGTTCACACTGCAGGGTATGATGCCCAATTTGGATTGTTTGTTTTAATCAGATTTTTTTATGTGATCGTTCACATTACAAAAAATTTAATATCCTCCTAATAGCAGCAATTTTTACCTATTTTCGTATTTTTCATTGACTTTTACTCGGTTTAAAATTCTTCAGTTGTCTTTAAAACGCATTTTAAGCCGTTAGCTTCAGTCTTGCTGTCAGTGACAGCGGGCTCACTCTTCGCTCCGTGCGCACCATGGAGCTACCAAAATAACGCCTTTTATCAGGCCATTCACTTTTTTCCGGTTCAAACTCCTTCAGTTTTCTTAAAAACTGTTTTTTAATATTTCCCTTTTCGCACTGGCCTCTGCGCAGTTTAAGTTACTGATTGTGATTGGTCAGAGCGATCACATGGTATGCGAGCCTACGTAACTTCCGAGCCGCAGTGTCCAAAATGCTAAAGGCTAACGGGCGACATGCGCCAGTGAGCAGCTGCCATTCACTTGAATGGGCCGCCATCTTGAGCCCTGGGGGCTTGGGCCAAGCCCCGGAAACAAAATGGCGCCAATTCAACCTATTGTGTCATTGCGCATGTCTCCAAAGTCCCACTTCCGCGATCCTGAATAGGGACTAGTCCTCCCCTTTTGGACATCGCCATGTCGTTTTGGCGTCGGGAACGGCACGCGACAGCAGAATGCGTGAAAGCTGTGGACGTAGCGCAACTGGTCTTAAATGGTTACAATGAGCTGTTTATATCTATAAATATAAGGCATGTTGTAAAGAATATGTTTCTTTGCAGAAGCATCCGTGCTCAAATGCTTCTTTTGTGTAGCTAACGTAGCTTTTTGGAGCTGTGTGACTGTGGTTCATTTACACTTCTATTGAAAATGACATAAACACAAATGTTCGTGTCGTTTTCTCGTCCACTTCTTCTGTTGTTTTCGTCCGACATGCGCTCTTCTGATGATGTTCACAGTGCGTGCTCAGAGCGGTACATTCGCCATGACGTTAAAATGTGATTTTTAAGGATTTAGAAACGGTAAAACAGTGAATTTCCTTCTATTATATTTTAGACTAAAAGAATTTCGCATTTCATTTTACAGCCGAACTGTGAAATGGTTGGTGCTGAGTTGCTCGCGAGCGCCACTACTCAATTTGGATCCGGAAGAGGGGGGCTTATCCTTATATATAGATCCCATGCTTGGCTAGCGTGGAGAGCATGCAACACCAGTATGTTTTGGAGTTTTTTGCCATTACAATGCTCCCAACATAACCCACTGTTTCATCAAAGGTGTCGATTATCCAGTCTTGTCGTGTCGGGAGTGGTGACATTTAGTCAGAACTAACAGAGTGAGTTAGTTAGTTAGTTATCAATGCTAACGTTAGCCAAACCCCCATTCATTTGTAATGGGAGGTTAGCATTGGGTTTGAACCCCAGTTTTCTCCTGATATGCAATTTGTCAAGTGTATTTAACTTGTTTGAGTCTTGACACACACAAGTATTTTTGAAAATGTATCGAGTATTTTATAAAGAATTTTACTGGTGCAAATGAATTGAACTGCATTTTAGTATTTGTGTTTAGAGTTTTCTATATTAGCTTTTTTGGTTTTTTATATTAGCTTGATGATTATTTATTTATTAATAATGCCATTCGTGTTATTGATTGAAGATTGATATTTTATGTGATAATTGAAACCTGTGGTCCTGTGTTTTATCCAGGCCAGGTTCTCACTTTTTGATGGCGAACTATTGGATTAAGCCTTGAGCCCAAACCTGAAGATTTTGTCTACAATACTGTGAACTGCACCTGCACTGGTCGGGCCAGTAGGCGGCTCACTGTAGCCTTTTGAACTCCTTATGGTTCATTGAACTTTTACTTCAAACATATTCATGGCCTATTTGGGTTTTGGACATTAACTTGTTTGGATTTTATCATCTTACCCATATGAACTGAACTGTGTGGGGGGGCCGTGGGTTATATTTAAGAAGTACAATATCAGTGTGAACCACTGTGATACATTTTGTGAATGGCATTCTAATGTTACTTGTCTTGTCCTGTTTGTCTATTTAATTAATGATATATGTTGCAAAGCAATTTCAGTCTCTGTCCTCTCTTTCGGGTGAATGTGGCAGAGCGGTTAGAGCTCTCGCCTCCAAGAAGGAAAATCATGGGTTGATTTGGGCGAACATTACATCATGATCTCTCTGGTAGTTGCATGTCCGTGGGTTCCTCCGGGTTTGGCTTCCTCCCACCGTCCAAACATGCATGTGTTAGGTCAATTGCAACTGTAAATTGCTAGTAATGAATGTGAGAGTGAATGGTTGTTTGTGTGTCTATGTCTCTGTGTTAGCCCTGCACGAGTTGGCCACTGTCAGGGTGTACCCCGCCTAAGGCCAAGGCACTGGATCTCCAGTCATCTAACGGGAACAAGCGGTAGAAAATGGATGGATGGAGTCTCTTTCTCTGAGTCCTTTCTATTCTAGCTCAACGATCTGCTATCACTATAAATATACAACAATATATATTATATATTATATGACAACTTGTATTACACCAAACTATTGTACCTGTTACTGACAATTTTCTGCCATTTCTCTCCACTTTGACTCAGAATTGTGATGTTTTATCCCGGAAATATTGCCTATTGATGACGTTCAGGTCTGATCTGGGGACGTGAGCGTTCAGACTGAAGTCGCATTCTAAAAGTACGGATACATATAGAATGTTTTGCTACGTACAAAAGTGGCCTGGGTCGGATTTGAAAAAAAAAAAAAAAACGGATGTGTGCTGTTCATACTGCCCTGAAAAAAATCGGATACAGGTCACATATGAGCAAAAAAATCAGAATTGACCTGCTGACCTGCAGTGTGAACGTAGCCATAGACACAGACAACCACTCACTCTCACATTCATTCAGGGCCAGGGGGCCTTTTACAGTTGCCAATTTATTTAACACATGTATGTGTTTGGATGGTGGGAGGAAGCAGGAGAACCAGGACAGAACCCACGGTAACACAGGAAGGACATGCAGACTCCACCCAGAGAGATCATGTGATGTTGGTCTGGCTCGGGAATCGAACCCATGATCTTAACCCAAAATTAAACAACACCTCACAAAATCTGCCTGGATTTGAGACTGTTACAGTCTGTTGTATTTACTGTGCCAGGCGCTAGATACAACAGACTGTAACGCTAATGATGATGAAGTGCTTTAGACATGGGCTCACAATTAGAAATATACCCCACATCTGCATAAGCCTGGAGGTGTCATTCAACGCACTAAACACATCTCCAGGTTTAGTCTCAAAAGCTCAGTAAAAGCCCACAGTGTGTTCACAGAAAGTGTCTACCTTGTGGTGTGTTCATTTCTAAAGTCTCTAAGGCTCTAAGTTTCAGTGTCTGACCTGGCTGGCAGAGTAAACAACTTCAAGCATGGAGTTTGCTACGGGACTTGCACATCTTTGTAGACATTGACAGTGGTTCTAAATCCACTTGTGCAGTCCTTTATTTGTGCCGGGTCTGACAGCTCACTGTTTCTCTTACGTCTGTAAGAAACAGTGCTCATTTGCTCATTTCAGATAGAAGTGAATGAAGGCACAGTTCCACATCCGTGAATGCGCTCCGTCACTCCCGCTCCGACCAGATTGCACATAAAGTCTATTTTCTTCTGCGCCCGGGTCCGGCCGGATCAAACTCCACAGTTCAGAACTCACCAAACAAAAGAACATGAACAACATCTGGATTTGCAGATTAAATACACTCCGCATTGACTTAATTTTGATCAGATTACTTATAATCAATGTTTTTACAAATTTTTGGTTTGATAGTTTGACTCGGGCTGTTAAAATTCACTTTAGGCCGTTGAAACTTTTATTGGACTCGTTCACGTAACAGTTTGATGCATAATTACCTTCGGGATGGAGAAAAAACATCTCTAAACTCATGTGACGTGAGTCGAAGAGTGAGTTATCTTCACTCCTGCTTTAGAATAAATGGCTATTTTGTTTTTTATTATTAACATTTATTTCACAAACTTGCCTCTCCGCACATGCGCCCTCAGATGGAGGCGTTCTGTGACGCAGCAGAGAAGAACTGCATGATGTGGAATCGGCCCGTAACAATTCTCTCCTGACACTTTCTTACCCAGTGCAGTCGAATGTCTGTCCGAGTGCAGTCAGAGTGTGCACATGCAGCAACAATGTTATACAGCAGCATGAAGCCCTCGTTTTTAGATTAACTAAATAAACTCACTCTCTCTTTTTCTCTAACTTCCATCAGTCTGTCCCAGGGCAGCTGTGGCCGCAGAATCAAATCAAAATGTATCTATATTGCACAATTTGTACAAAACACAATCCAAAATGCTTTATAGACAATAAAAAAGTGAAAATCACAGCTATACACTCATGTAAAGCAGAGTGCAAAAACAGCCCAGTAAAAATCCAGTGCATTAGTTTAGAAATGTTGTTATTACTGTATGTAAGAGAGTACACAGACCTACTGCCACTTGTAAACTCCTGCAGTGGATTTATATACAGGAATCTTTCTGTACCCACAAAGTATGTCCTGTTTATTTCAATCACAGCTATGCATATATTATTTTCCTAATGTTGTTCTTCCATCATTTTTCTCATGTTCTGCTACTGTCCTTTTACGCCTGTCTTTTGTCCATAATCCCCTAGGCAGCCATTAGTTGTGATTTATGTATTTGCTGTTGTTTCATTTCCATTGCCGATCCCGCTGTGGTGAGGCTGCTTGCATGTTTGTTTTATTTAAAGGGATGGTGCGCATTAAACGTCTCCCTTTTGTGCCTGCAGATATTATGTTTTTTCCAGCCTTGTTTTTGCGGGTTCCAGTAAAGACAACAATTATTTCCCGGAGTGTGTTTTCACGCCGCTGATGTGGAGCAAATGAGACTTCAGAAAAAGAATACATGTATTGAGTTTCTGTTGGCATGGTTGACCTTCCCTTTTACAAACGAATATTATAAAACTGTGGGCGTCCAGTACTTTGTACAAATCATTATGATCATCCTGCTAAACATGAATATGATTATGCTTTTTCCAATACAGACGTTAACACCATTACGGCTGCTTTTACTGGAGAAGCTTGATTTTTGTCAGGTTTTAACATCTTTATAACTTGATGTCACCCAAACATTACAAATGTTTCGATAACCAAAATCTAAATTGTACCTGTACTTTTTAATCATGAGCCCGATCTCAGAAATTCACCACCCAAAAACCAGACGCGGTCCCGATGCAAATGCTGTGCATCGATGAACAGCTGAAGCTAACGTGCTTTGCTAGCTTTGTTTTGCTAAGCATATGGGCTCAACATATCAGTTAGTATCAGTGGAAATACAGAGGTTTCTCACAAGATCCAGTCAGCATTTGGTGAGAAATGGTTCTTTTCTGTTTCTGTTTGTCTATTACAATCTCCGAGTCCACGTTCACTCTTGTCCAATCATCTCGCTCAAAAGCGTCCTGGGGTCCAAAAGCGAGCCAGACCACTTCGGAAGCTAGTACTTCTCAGGATCTACTTTGACCCTTTAAATGAGTCAGTACGGTTAATTTAAGACAGTGGAGAGACTCAATATCACATCAATCAACAGTCGCTCCCATGACATTTGGCCTGTGCGTACGCTCATTGTCAATGAACAAACTTCACAGGCATAGGAACTTGTCTCGGCATGAAGGTGCAACACAAAACACTGAGCGATAATAAAACAACATATATTCAATCAAACAAAAGGGCATGCATTTAAGGGACAATTTAAAATTACTATAGTATAAAATAAAAATAAAAATTGCTATGTACACAAGTTTACAGTTAAGTTTAAAGTTGTAGTGCAGAAAGTGACAGTGCAGTGAGTGATGAATAGTGTAGTTAAAGTGGCAGGTGTTTAGAAGTGGTCATGAGTCCAACGGCAGAGGGAAAGAAACTGTTCTTGTGGCGGGAGGTTCTGGTCCGGATGGACCGTAGCCTCCTGCCTCAGGGGAGTGGTTCAAATAGACCATGTTCAGGGTGAGAAGGGTCAGCTGTGACCTACCACATCCTTTTGTACCACATTTCTCAACAGTCAAACATGAGCCTATACAACTTGGCCCTCCTTATGTGCCTGTTGTCATGACTACAGTACAGATAACTTTAGGGAAATCGGGTTGTGCTGAACATAATTCAATCATCTGGCTGCCAAAACCACTTTCCCATTGTCTTCTATACAGTGGGATTCAGTTATGTATTGTTTTGCTTTCATGTACTGCAGGCAGAGCAAGCCGGCGCACAATGAACCAGTGAGAAAAAACTCTGACCTGTTCCTTTATCAGCAGCAACACACAAATACATAGTTTTAAAAAGAAAAGCTTTCAGAGATGTTCGTTGTCGGGTTCGTCCGTAAACAACTGAAGTGCAACAGTTCAATCTGATGCAGCTGACATTTTGAATATTTAAAGATATTCTCAAAGCCTCACCCACACATAGGTTTGACAGCATCATACCTTGTACCTACATCATTAAATATTTAATACTAATAGTAGTTCATAGTGTGTAGCATGCGGGTAGGTATTTCTTTTAATTTTACTCCTCCTGACGATCCACACCACCATCTTCGGGTGCGAGCCAGGTTAGGCATCACATGTAATGCTCTGAAACTTAGATACGTAGCCCAATTAATGCAACACAACAGCTACGGCTTGTTATTGCGCTATGAAAACTATGGTCCTTCCTGTCAACTTTTGTATAATTCAAAATTTAATGAGTAAGCAATATACTGTAGAACAGATTGGTGTTTAAATGGTGAGAAGAAACACAGACTAATGTAGCAGTCGCTCTGACGTCTGAGTAAATTTGCGTGTGTTTGCAGTTTTGCATACCCTACATATTTCATCATTGCAACGTGGCAAAGTGGCTGGAGATATAGGGTAGGGGAAAACTTACATTATAAGGGTCAACCCGAATAAAAAAAATTGCAGGCACTACGAGAATAAAGTCATAACATTTCAACATTAAAGTCATAATTTTATGAGATTAAAGTCAAAGCCAGAAAAAAGTCCTACATTTACGAGAATAAACTCATTACATTTCAACATTTAAATCATAATGTTTTTTACTGTGTACGAAGTCACTGTTCATGTGAATTATGTGTGTGCATAGGTTTTACAACACAGCACTACGGGCTTGTGAAGCCGTGCGCACTGTGCACTACCGCAGGCCTGGGGGCGTTGAGGGCGG
The DNA here is from genome assembly GCA_015082035.1 of Chaenogobius annularis. NCBI lineage: Eukaryota > Metazoa > Chordata > Actinopteri > Gobiiformes > Gobiidae > Chaenogobius > Chaenogobius annularis. The sequence continues at coordinate 18,890 of BJKM01000971.1, read as the reverse complement.
GTTCTGCCGAATTCGGGAACAGGAACTAAACCCATAAACTCCGTGTATCGGCCAAACGTATCAACATTTGGATACTAGCAGTGTGCAGTTAGAGGATGCTCTTAGTCCTCAGGGGAGGATGGAATTTAATTTGTGTTCGTTTTAGGCTAATTTAAGCTGTCTCACAGTTGGGATATATATGTCTAAAATGACGTACTGGATCTGCGCTCATGCCATGGCCTTGTGTAAGCACTATATGTCTTCGTTGTATCCTCTCATTGTAGTTATCTGCCTGGGCTACATGGGTGTGTTAGGCTGTAGTTGTGTTACTCGGCTGTAAGAGGTGGATTGAGTATGGATGATGGCGTGTATGGATCGCTTTTGGGCTGTGCCAAACATGATTTTCAAGCGTTAGACAGGAGGAGCAGAGTAGAAGTGCAGACTGCTGTTTAGGTGTTTTACCAAGTTTGTTCAAGGGATGCCAAAATGTTTAGAATCGGTGCGTAAAACTGCAGCTTCCCAGGGCGCAATGCTCATCTGGCCGCTACAGGGGCCCGAACAAAGCAATAGAGGAGCAGAGCATGTGTGAACATAACACCGAGGGTCCTCCTCCTGTGGCATGGAGCACGGCTGACGTTTGAGCCCATGGGAGCACTGAGCTTGACTGCCCTTTTCAAAGGTGTACTACGGCTAAGCCATGGAGAAAGTAATGGGTTGATACAACAGTTTATGAATGATGCGTAACAGGAAAGGTGCTGTTAAACTGCAGTGGCGATCTGTTTTGTAATCACATGTGGGACATCATTTTAAAAGCCAGGAAACACTTCAACATCTATTTTAGGCTTTTATGTAGTTCTAAGCTGTTTACTCATATAAGCCCATTCTTTTGGCTCCTGGCCGTAGGGGCCAAAGTGAATTGCTCACGTCGTTTTGAATTGGAACATTGACACCGCCCCCTAAACGTTTAAAGGTCGACTTTATAATTGAAAAATTACATCTTTATTTTGACTAAGACTTTATTCTCAGAAATGTATGACTTTATTCTTGTTAAATTATGACTATTCTCGTTAAATTATTACCTTATTCTCGTAAATGTAGGACTTTTTTTCTGGCTTCGGCTTTAATCTCATAAAATTATGACTTTAATGTCAAAATGTTATGGCTTTATTCTCGTAGTGCACCGCAATATTTTATTTGGGTTGGCCCGTTTACTCCGTCGTAAATTCAGGACATGAGTCAATGATTGATTCAGGCATGAATCAATCAAAATACAACTCTCAGTCAAATCATAATGAGGGAACACTGTTTAAACCAAAAGCTTATAAAAGTGTATTTTACATAACACTATAGTTTAAATGCAGGAAGCACCTCTCTGCTCTGAGGCATAGCAGAGCAGAGGACACATGCTCTGGTCTCCACCCTGCAGCCAATCCTCGCCCTGGAGCACACTGTCTCAAATCTAGCCTGTTTCTGTTGCACTCCACTCACTCTCAGCTGGAGTGACTGCGGGCTATTTTATTATGAATCACTAACAGCAAAGACTGACATTTACTATTGACATTTGAAGCAGATGAAATATTTTTCGCGCAGTGTTCCGCAGACATCCTGAAATAACCTGCAAAGAGACAGCCTTATCGGTGCACTGGAGCTGCGATATCAAGCTAGGAACAAGTCGTTTGAAAAGCAGCTCAAGAATACTTTTTAAATGTCACCCAAAAGTTACTTTTGTTTTGCCAACCGAGCACACCTGATTCATAGAGCAGAGGTTAGTAGAGTAGTTTGTAACATTTGTACTAGAATAAGAATACTTTTAATTCCAAATAATATTACTCAAGTAGAAGTAGAAAGTAATCATCCAAGAAATTGTAAACAATATGTGTTAACAGTTTGGAAAACTACTGCTCAAGTAAGTGTAAGAGTAACTGCCTGGACATAATATCTGATTTTAACATTAAATAATGCACTAAATGGATCAAAGGAAAAACACAAATGTAATGTTAGATTGTCGACATAAAGCTTTTGTCACTTTTAGATTTACTCACAGTGGGAAGAAGAACCAACACCTTGACTCAAGTAAGAGACTGTTACACTGTACAATATATCACTCAAGTACATTGAGTAATTGAGTAAATGTACTACCCACCCCTGGTTTACAGAGGGAATCTTACAGTTTACAGGATACATCCGATTACAATGCGTTGAGAGTCTGCCTTTTGGATTTTAAATACAAATTGCATTTTTGTATCTGGATAATCGAGTTTTATTTTTTTTAATCAGTTGTCTCACTCAAATTGTACATCCCACAACACGTTGTACAATCTGCACCCTTACATACCCTTACATCCGTAGATTTATACAGGGCATTTGGTGGCTCTAAACAAGATTTGACAAACACTATTTAAGGCGGACAGGGAAGTAAATGTGACAGGATGGGTTCATCAGCATTCACAAGTCACATTATTTGAATTGGCTACATAAAATATTATAGGCTAATTATTTATTCTACTAGGTCTTGCGGAGCATACTTATATTGATCATGTTGGCATGAGTTTTACATGGCCCCCCAGCCCCAGATCAAGTGCTCCGTCTGCCCACCTTCATGCCTCCCTTTCCTTACTCAAGTTTTCTGTTAACAACTTTGACTAAGGGTGTTTCTAAATCACCAGGATCCTCCCTTCAAAGGCCACTTTGCAGCACTCTTCTGCAATCGGCTCCTCCGAAGCAGAGCCAAGTGTCCTGCTAACGCCTCCTGGGAGTACATTTGGAAAGGCTCCACGCGGTGTCACGTGGCCAGTTCAAAACTGTGACAAAACTCACTGTAAAAAAAAAAAAAAGCCAGAAGCGTCTGTGTGGCTCAACCTATTAAAATGTAAAATAAAGGCTGTGTGAAAAAATATGCCATTCACTTATATACGTTGGGAAATAAATAAAGAGAACCTATTTACATTTTCAGCTGGCCATTTTATCCCAAACTAAAAAACTAACTGGGCTTTTTCCAATATAAACTATTAACTGAATAAAACATGTTTTTTCAAAAGCATAATTTGCTTGCTCGCTTTTATTTGCAACATATGACCTGATTTGAAGAAGTGAACTATTTTTATTATTTGATTGTGTATAGTTTTTAATAGTTTTTTTTAATTTTCTTATTTTTCACCACTTGGAAAAAAAACAAAGTGGATTGTGGGTCATTTGGAAAACTCTGAGATGGCCAAGGACCCACAGGTGCATCCTTGATAAATTAGCCAAACGGAGAAGAGGAGCTGCGATGGACTTGAGAGGCTTCGGGTGAAATGAAACTCCACTTGGCGGCATGAAACTCCACTTCGGATGACGTCGGATTCCGTGGATTCTTCTTCAGAAGCCAAGGATCCAGGCAATTGGGAAACACCAGTTTCAGTTGGGGTACCAATTGCCACGGGCTTGAGGCAGATTCTCTCTCTCTCTGGTCTGACAATCGCTTAGTTTGTTTATGCCACGGGCCGGCCCTGGATTTCTCTGGGACATTGTAACTTCAAAGGCTGCATCTACACACATCAAACTTAAATTATCTTGGACTTAATAAGGTTTTGATGGATTTTTGAAATTATGGACTAAAATCTTTTTTATTTTATTGAAGGATTTTTGGCATCTAATTCTAAGCCTGATCATTCAAGTTTTCACTCCAAAGATAAGGAAAAATGTGAATTTTTACACCAATTTCCATCAAGATCTAAAAGATCTGATAATATTTGTATATTATAGTATGGTAGGGCTATTCATTTGTATATAGTATGGGGCTATTCCCGCGGGCCAAATCCAGCCCACTAAGCAATTTGGTCTGGCTCAGCATGGTAAAATCGGCCATGGCCCTGGCCACATTGCAATGAAGCCTGGCAAACGTGTCGTCTCTGGCCCACCATGAAAGGCAGGGGAGAAGCCACAAATTAGCCCTAAATGGGCCAGGCCATGCTCGGTAAACCCAGTTTGTCTACAACAAATCAGAGGTTGTAATCCCAGTGAAATTTAAGAATTTTTGGTCCTGGTTCAGATTCTGTGGTCTAGTCCTGTTCAAGATGTGGTTTATGCCTGATGTGATCCAAATAGACCAACACTAGGTTTAGTCTTGATTTAAGACAAGGTCTATATTATATAATAATAATACAATTGGCCCCCTGACTACAGTCCTCCAAATAATCTGTCCCCCTGGAAAACATAATTGAAAAGCCCTGAAATATATGAATGAAGAAAGGAATTTAAAATTGGCTTATTACACTTTTGTGACAATGAATTTGTGACTTTTGGCCATTTTTACCCATAAAATGCATTATCTATATCAAAATGTTACATGATGAAAAACTTTAAATCATTTTTTCATACATTTATGTTTGTAAACTACAGGAGAAGTTTCAAATTAATTATTAAAAATGTACGATTTATTTATGTATTTAGCCTTAAATTGAAATATATGCACCGTTCTTTATATCATTTGTTTATTAACAATTTTCATTTATCACAGTTTTGTTGGATGGAATAAAAGATAAAAATCCTCTAAGGAAGGTGCCTTAGTGGATGCTACTATTTGTTTTTACATTATGTCCAATTGAGTTGATATAAATTGTAAATAGTAGGAGTCCAAGGATGGACTGTTGGGGAACTACTTTGTCAGCCGAAACAGCTTGAGTTACTCCGTTGTTTTCTCAGTAATCCTATAATGGGCAGCATTTAAGGCTTTCTACTGCTACTCTACTATTTTCATTAAAAAAATCCAAGACAAATGTTCAAAAGGTTTGCCCCGAATGTTTTGGTTTTATGTGTGTATAAAAATCTTCTGCTTGCTACAGTGAAAAGTCAATGGACCAGTTTCTTTTATTAAGTAATTTTACATCAATATTGTGGATGACAATGAAAACAATAATGTAATCACGGAAAAAAGCACTCATTCTCTTTCAGGGGCCATTGAGGGGGATGAACTTAGATTGTCTGCTTTATTAAATTCTTAGTGACGTGTGACATTTGACACACATGCACACATACTCACGCACACACTCCCAAATGCTGCAGACAGGTATTGTGCTGGGGGATACGAGTAGAGCAACACAGATCATATTTTCTTTCTCCTCTGCTCATATCTTATCGTAAGGCTGATCAATAGCAGAGCTAATGAAAGAAAAGCCGCCCTCTCAGTTTGCAGCCTCCTCCACAGCTCCACACACACAGAGAACTGAGTCCGTCCCAATGGCAGTGCACTTAGCCAACACCGCTTTTCTCAAATGATTCCAATTCAACTAAATGTCATACAAATAGACCCTTAAAAATGCGATATCACCAAAAGGTTCAAAATTCCAGAATGGAGGCAATTGGAAGTCAAAGTGGAATAAATAACTGGCATCAGATCTAAATGCTGATGACTTTAAAACCATGTTTCAACTGGGTCACTTTGGAGCAGATGGTACGGTCCAGAAGTGTCTCTACTGCCTTAAGTGAACATATCGGTCCCTTTAGTGTGTTGTGAGAAGTACTCGCTTCTAAAGTGATCTGCCTTGCTTTTGGCTGCTGTAATATTTTTGTGCAAGATTATTAGACAAGAGCGAACGCAGACTCAAGTAAAAACAAAGCGGGGAAAGTGGCGATAAATGGAAAATAATATTTTTTAATCAAAACCTGACTTGATTTTTAGATATACTGTCATATTTCCTGTGACGCTTACTTATATGTTCCTGTTTATCGACACGGCACTAGCGTTGTCAAGACCCACATATTATATTTCCAGTGCAAATGCATCAAATATTATACAAACCCAATGCATTAATAAAGAGTCATTAAAACGCAGTGTGAAGGCTTTGCAGCTGCAGCACGAGGGATCATTTGTAGCTTTGGTCAGAAACAGTGATATAGATTAAACACAGAGAGCACCCAGAGAGATGGCATTTACTAGATTTATGAAATAGTTGGCGGCAGTAGCTCAGTGGCAGAGTGCTCATCTTCTGATCTGAAGGTCGGTGGTGTCTGTACATCTAGTGTGTGATAGTGTGTGTGTGAATGGGTGACTGGGTAAAGCGCTTTGAGTGCCATACGGAAAAGCGCTATATAAATATTACAATTTTCAGTTGGTATTAATTAGTTTACTTAAACATTTGTTGCAGTCCACATTACAATTGCACATAACCCAGACTATTGCACGTTTCCCATAAATCCATGTCACAATTACACATTCCCTTGATCGACAAATTAACTGCAGCATGCTTGCTGCGCAGAAGAAGGCAAACACTTGTCACACAGAGGCAAGACAGCGGTGGGCTGTGGCTCAGTCAGCTCGTAGCCTAAATGTTAGAAGATTTAATCATCTCACTGAAATAAAACCATAAATGCACTGTTAGGATAGAACCTATTTCATGTTAAGACACTCGCACGAGACCCGGTCAGCATTTTATAACCCGTCCAAATCTGCCCCGCAATGAAATGAGAATTTCTTTTCGAGGCCCAACCCGACCTGTGCGTCAAAACACAACCGCGCATCAGCGCAGTGCTGCGCTGTGTGTGCGTGTCCTGTATCAGGCCGGACAGAGGGTATTTATATCATCTTCAAAGCTCTCTTCTCAAATATAAAACCCACTCAGGTTAATATTTGTCATTTATGCCTAAGGAAAATATCTAAAACTCATAAAGTTTATTAGGTACGATTCTGGCCTGTGTGTAATATAACACACAGCATTTTGAAGATTAAAATACAGAGAACACGACGTGTCCCCTGGACAGCACTTTCACTGTCCACTGAGGTCTTCTTCTGCAGTGTGTCAAACACTTGCGTTTGCTGCTAGAGTGCCCCCTGGTGGCCGCTAGCCAGTAAAATCTCTAAATTAACCTCACTGTTGTATGGGCCACAGGGTTCAAAGCATGGGAAAAAAGTAGCGGTTTGTAGTCCGAGAAGTACGGTACTTTCTTCTTATCGGTAGCTAAACATCTTTTTGTGAATTGCTGATATTGGCCTAGGGATTGAAAAGTGTAATTCATCTATAATTAAGGTTTTATTTATTAACAAAAAAGGTGATGTCAGTTGCCTTCTAGAACTCTGCTTCTGAACCCAGAGCCAGGCCCTGAGCGTGGAGACACACTCCACCATTAACAGAACAGCGCCAAAGCAAAGCGGTCTGTGGGACAGAGACCAGTACAAACGTGAAAAGTCTTTCAAAACAAAGAACAAAAAAACCAAACATTTAGACCAGCGTAAAATGTGATACTGATACAAATGTTGAAACAAATATACATAATTATATAGCCTCTTATATATATTAAATATACTTTGTTGGAGGATGTAATACATGTTAAGATACATTGAAAAACTATAGTGGGGTCAACATTACTGTAACAAAGACTTAAGTCATAATGAACAAATAGTTTATTAATGATTATGTTTGTTAAGGATTCAGGCTTAGTAACTACTTAGGGTGTTGGGCTATGAATTAAGTAAAAATAATTATGACTAATAATACCTTCAATTTATATATAACTCTGATAGTTTTAGTTACTGAACCTAAATCTTTCATTATATTTAATTTTGTTCATAGAACTTTTCCTTCTTTATACAAGCTATTAGCAGCCTTGTAATCATGAAGTGATAATTATGTATAATAATCTTCTATTACGTAAATAAATAAAATACAATAGTAATAGTATTAGTAACAGTAACACTTGCTAAAACAATGCTCTGACATACTACTGTATCTGAGTGTTTTTTAGCCAAATGTACCTTGATTTTCAGACCAGAACAAAACCTACTCAGGTAATGCCAGTTTCGCTTTGAAATCACATTATGTTCCAGTTCACTTTTTTCTAGTTTTGCTAGTTGTCTCCATTCTGGAGTTTAAAATTAAGGTTCTATATAATGGTATTTTAATTGAGGTGTATTGTGGTTTACCTAATAACAAACTTATTATGGACAAAAATGGCACAGTACTAATTAACAGTCATGGCACTGTCCAGCACTCACGGACTTTAAGACACAAATATCTAATTAAATTATGGAAATGTCGTGAAATTAAGATGACTTTCTCAACCTGAAAATGATGCAGTGATATACAGAAGAAATTATTAATGGGGAACATTAAGTATACAAAATATAGTTGGTTAGAATGCAGTTTGCAAAAGTATTTAAATGTTTAAATGTTTACTGTATGCAAATTCACTACTGGGCACAGAAGATGAATTTACACAGCCAATATGCACCACAGCAAAGGGCCTTTTAGTATATTGTGAATAGTCACGTATTTTTCTCCATTTCATAGCCCTCGTGTTGTCTTCGGGTCTGGATGACCCAGAGGCATCTGTAGTAGAACACCTCCCCCTCCCTCCACAACATGCACATGAAGTGTTTTTTTGTGTGTGTTTGTTTATTTATTTTATGTATATTTTTGGTTGTTTTATATTCAAATAAAAAATAGTAACTAATAGTGGGACTATTTAATATAAACACTGAATTTGGATTGGACCGTCATTTCTTGCCTGGATAGATTTACTCCCCAAAGATATTATCACACATGTTATAAGTAACTTGATCCTTTCACCTCCATTCTGCCTATTTAGAGGCACAAAACAGGCCTGTCCGCTCTCTTCCCTCACATTCACTATTCCCTTGGAACCACTGGCCATTGCTGTCAGAAGCAACTCAAATATTAAAGGGGTTTATGCTTACCATGAAGAGCACAAAATATTCCTCTATGCAGACAACCTCCTTTTGGTTTCACAAAGCCCATGGCTACTTTTCCTCTTATAATTACTGTAGCAGTGCGCGCCTGCCATCTTCTGCCGACAGGTGGCGCCTATAAAAGGACGCTTCCTCTAACTGTCGTTCTCTGACCTCTGACACTGGTGTCACTTTTGTGTTTATGCTGAGGGTTGGGCTCCCCGTCGTTCACATGTATGAGGTGTAAACATACGCTTGTATTGGACTAGTGGAATTAATTTCTAAACTACTTTGGCTTCTTTAGTGCCGTCGCTTCGAGGGCCTCACCCCTGCGATGTTTCGCGCGGGCATTCCGGCTCGCTTGTGTAAAGCTCCTGTGTGTATCTAGTGGCTCGTTAAGCTCCACTGTTAGTCACCGTGTTATCCACGTTTGGTTGGTGCCACTGTCATAAGCCTGTTTGGCGTAAAGCCCGTGGATTGAGTCGTGGTGTGTCAGTAAAGTGATGTGTGTTGCCTGATCACTCAGGCCCCACATAAAAGGGTTACTGTTGTACTATTAATACTGTCCATAGGTAAATGGGAGATATCCCTGGAGCAGCTGTGTGGAGCTACGGCCCTGGGAATAAATTACTGTCTTGTCTTGTCTTGAACTTTTGGTTTACTTTTATAAATGTACTATATTAAAGTAACGGTCCTGCACTTGGCGTGGCGGGCTCCATAAGTGCGAATGCGAGCTGACCTCTACGGAATTGTGAATATAATTTGTGTACAATACATTTTAACTAGACAAACTGAAAAGAACAAAGTAACAGAAATTGTATACCATTAAATTACTTTTAAACTGGACCAAGTGACTCTGTCAATAACGAACCAGCGTGTCCTTGACTTGTTTAATTCTGGTCCTGGGCCTATCCCAGGTGGCGTTGTTGGTGCCTTTGAATATATCTTATTTATGTCAAACGATTTTGAATCCCTCTCCATGCCACACTACATTGATAAATAACTTTAAGATTAACTGGTCTAAATCAGAGGTCATGCCCATCTCAGAAACACATAAACTATCTAGAAATCAAACTTACGAGGGATATCAAGGGAATGATGCAACTCAATTCAGAACCAGTGATCAAAAAATATTAAATTACTTTTGGATAACTGGAATAAACTGTATATTTCCTTAATAGTAAGGATTGACCTGATTAAAATGATAATTAGCAAGATAAGATTTCTAATGTACATGCTGCCACTTCCCTTTCCAAACTCATTACTAAAAGAATATAAATCATGAGTTGAAACATTTGTTTGGCATGTGATTAAACCTTTAGTTTATCGGGTCAAACTGTATGCAGCTAAAGAACAGCACAGACTCTCCATGTCAAATGTGGAATGGTCCCAGTACTCTTTTTTTACTTTCTCAACTATCTAAACGCAACCTACCTATAAGTAAAGCCCCAGCCTTGGTAAACACTGAAAGAGAAATATTGAAACCTTTTTGTACAAATACTTTTGTATCACAATCTGGTATACGATCATCCCCATATAATCCCATTCTAGAGTTTACCAAACAAAGTTGGTCCAAAGCACATAGCATTAAAAAAAATGATCCTAGCATAACACCAGATAGCTCTATATGATTTGATTACAAGAGCTAAAACAATAATACAGTGGGCAGCGGCAGGAATAATCCATTTTGGAGATCTCTGCAAAAATGGCCGTTTAGTAGAATTTAAGCATCTAAAGGAGTACTACAAGATACCAAAACAAGACTTTTGGAAATACTTGCAACTTAGACACAGTCTCCACTCTACTTTGGAAACCAGCCCAAATAATATAACCTGTATTCAAAAACTATTAAAAACAGTATTCTTTAAAAAAGGTCCAGCAGCCTTTTTTCAAAACTAATCTCAATGGTTTTAAAGCTGCTTGGGAGAAAGATATAGGAACTTCCGTAGAACAAGACCAATGGCACATTACTATATCCAACTGGTTTTTGACATTGTACGAGATTCAGTTAATTAATTACAACATTTTAAACCGGTGTTACTGGACTCCAAGCAGAGCGGCTAGACTGACTCTAAAAGATAATGACAAATGTTGGCGATGTACCATGTTACACATGCTATATGAATGTGACAAAGTCAAGGGCTTCTGGGCAAAAATGATTATGTTCATTTATGAGCTATCATTGTGTACAAACACTGGACTTTGGTTTACTGGGAATTACTCCAACAGAACAATTAACATTTGAACAAACGCGCCGGATAATCATTCAAGATTGGAAATCTATTCATCAATCATCCTCTGATAAATGGCGGGAATGGATGACAAAAGTTGCAAACTATTAAAGGCTCAGAGAATACGGCAATGACAAGTCTTTATTTTAAGACATGGTAACAATACCTCAACTATTGGAAAATGAATAATTATACAAATACTAAACAACTTCACACTAAAGACACCTGAAGAAGAAGAAGAAGGAAAAGAGGGAAGGATAAGAGAGAAGGAATTTATCGCTGACACGGTCATGTGCCTTATATGCCTTCACATGTAAAAAACCACACACAAAAAGAAGAGAAAAAAGGGAAGAAAGAAGAGAGAGAATCGCATATGTGTAGGGTTGTATATCTGGACATGCACACATGTAGACGTGTGTGTGTATGTATATATTATTATATGTGTATATATATGTGTATATATATATATATATAATATATATATATATACACACACACCACACACACACACACACACACACATAATATATATATATATTACACACACTATATAATATATATACACATATATATATGTTATATAACAATATATAACTATATTACACACTATATATTATATATATACTTTTTATTTACTGTACTTCTTTCTACTACGTTCTAGGTATCACACAACACGTTTTATTTTTTTCCAATTTTATTATCTTATGTTATAATCATCTTATTTTTTATCTAATATATACTTCCCTATGTGTGTGTATATGTATGTATGTATCAGCAGTTGTATATGTGTATGTGTATGCGAGTATGTGTATTCGTGTATGTATATGTGTATATATATCTTATTATCTTATCTTCTTTATTTTTTTCTTTCACTGGAGACAATGGGGGGTGTGGGCAGGAAACAGGAGAAGGTTGGTTAGTGGGAAGGGGAATTTTTTTTAAAAAAACACTTTGATCCTACAAGAATACATAGCAGTAAATAAGCAATAATAAAAATAAAATAAAATGATGAATAGTAAACAATTAAAGCAAAATTTTACTGCCTATTCCACAGTTTGTTATGTGAGAGCGCACAAAATATCTATGGGCAGTTTTTTAATACCCTGAGGAAGTTTTCTTTGGACTTTGTGCCTAATCACAACCCTAAGGGGGTCTGGGGATCTCATCATTTCCTGTATTCTGGGCTCCATCCCAGCTCCAGCGTCATCCAAAGCCTTCTCATGCTCTTCTGCAGAACAGATCGAGGCTCTAGAAAACACTAAAGGCTGCAAACTATTCATGCTTTCTGCTGTATTTGTTAAAACATGATTTAGACATTTGTAAGAAGTTGAACCACTTTGGCTTTCACTGTTTCTCATTGAACTATGAGGCTGATTTTCATAATCGAAAAACCGTTTTGCTCCTTGTGGATCAAAGAATATGTTTAATCCACTCCCAGCAGTGTTCCTGATCTGTCTGTGACTGTTTAAATTGTGGCTTACTTTGGAAAGAGAGAGCGTCAACATCACTCGAGTCCTAGAGTTAGTTTTAAATGATAAACAACTAAAGACAAAGTAGGCCTACCATATATGCGCTGCGTTTTATTGTAAAAGGAACAGTGCAGCTGCTGCACAAATAGCCTATTCTTTCATTCGGTCCATACTGCCTGGCCAGGCTGGTTGTGCCCTTCGCACTGCGCGTTATGTGCGTAATGGGGCAGCGGCACTTTTACTGCTGCATGTAACAGTGCCGTCCCATCACACTGGGAGCAGACCAGGAGAGACATTCAACTCCACTAGGGAAGAAACAGACATGTTTTTGGGCGTGGACTCACTAGTTTTACATCAGCAGAGAAGACAAAACTGCACTTCCACCGCGGGCTAGCATGTGCGCTTTTGTTTTAGTCTGCTACATCAAAGTAAAATGTACCTGAGGTTAAATTTAGTTTATTTGCTCAAAAATTTGGTTAAATGTATGATAGATGTTTTCATTAGCATTTACAGCTACAAAGTTTTATTTCTTCTAATTCTAAATTACTAAACTTCCCTGAACGTCTCTTTGTACTTAATCAGTTCTTTGAGCTGCTGTAGACTGGGACCAGTCTGACAGGTCAGAGGGCAAAACAAATATGGTTTGGGTATTCATCACACTTAGGAGTTGTGCATAGGCCATGGTTTCTTCCTGTTCTAGTCCTTGTTTAGTTCTGAGCTAGACCCGGTGTAATTCGGGGTTTAATCCTGGTTTAGTCCCAATTTGAAAGTGGTGGTCTACAAAACATACAGACAACCAGTCTGTTTTTCCAGGCTGAAACTGGGAAACCTCCTGTGCATTATACAGTATAGTCCACCGATGCAGAGCCTAGATGTAAATGAAAGTGCATGTTAATAAAGTGTGGAGGCATAACTAAAATCGTATATACTGCATATGTCTCCACCTTCATTAATCACAGCCACACGTCTCTGTAATATATCTGCAGAATGGCTTAAAGCTAAGTGTGTGCTCATTCTTCTCTGTAAATGCTTTATTGTAATCAGCACAGGTCACAGGAGTCAGGCCTCTGTGGGAGAGAGTGAGACGCTCAAACCTGTGAAGAAAAGACGGATCATGAAAAGCCTGCGAAATCCTCTGCTGCTTCTGCGGAGCAGGCCAGTACGTGCGCGCCATATTAAAGTGCTGCATTTATCACTATTAGAGGCATGATGGACGGTGCACTAAAGCCCTCCCCACGGAAGACAACACAAGGTCTGCCATTAAAGCGGCGAGAGAAGAGGCTGTAGGGGGCTGGCCCACAGACCAACACAGAAACACTGTCACTGTTAAACTACACCCAACAGCAGCCATGATGGAGCGCTTCATTTATGACTCTTGTAATGTAGTGAGTGTCACAAACAGCACACATCACATTAGCTAATTCAGCACTGGGCAGCTTCATCTATCTGATCTAGACTTCTGTTTTGCTTTAATGCGACAAGACTTCAGTGTTCTCATCCCTACAACTGGTCAGAGCGTCCATAATTAACATGTTATGTACATTAACATGTCTCCGGGGTCTCTGGCTTCCTCCACCGTCCAAAGACATGCATGTGTTAGGTAAATTGGCAACTGTAAATCGGCCCTAGTGAATGAGTGTGAGAGTGAATGGTTGTCTGTGTGTCATGTCTCTGTGTTAGCCTGCGACGAGTTGGCCACTGTCCAGGGTGTACCCCGCCTAAGGCCCAAAGGCACTGGATAGGCTCCATCACCGCGACCCCTAACGGGAACAAGCGGTAGAAAATGGATGAGCTATTCAGATTCTTTTCTAACATTCTTTTACCAATTAATCCTTGTTTGCCAAAATAAGCTCACATTTGGAGAAAATAATATGGAGGATTGGGGCATCAAAAGGGATCAACATTTGTATTAGTATAGGCCTAATGTCCATTTTAGAGAATCCTTGGTGAATTAGCATCACTTCTGCCAGCTCCACTACAGAAAGTTGAAATGTTGAAACGCTGTTCAACCAATGAGAAGTTAGAAAACACGACTGACTAAATTAAGCATTTATAACTTGCGTTTTATAATTATTATGGATTTATAACAAGTTTTTTGTGCATTATTGATAGTATTTTGTAGATGAAAGTGTCTTCGGTTGTTAGTCAGAGTGTTGAAGTTTGGACTCTTGTTAAGAGTGGACCTCGACCCACACTCAGTCCAGTCGTGTGGTGTGGACCCTCCTCATCATTCTAAATCTCTCACAATTGGTGAAGTGTGTCCCCAGCTACCTGATCGCTCGGTCAGCCAAGGCATCACCTTACATTGTGAACATTTAAAACCAACTTCTGGACAAATACAAGAATGAAAAAAAACATGTGAAATTGTGGTCCCAGTGCCCCCTAGTGGTCTGCAAATGTATTTATTTTTTAAGTCATGGGAGACCGCAGAATGTGAAAACATATCACAATGTCAAAATCCAAAAAGCGAAGCGTGACTTCTCCTTTCAATGCCATGGATGTGCAAAGCTGAAGGATGGGTGTTGCAAATATTGTTGAGGCCAAATCGAACTAAATCAATCTTGTATCTGGGAGCAATATTAAAAAAAATAATAATAAAAAAAAAATAACGATCCCAGGGTGAAATCAAATAAAAAGGATTTGAAATTCCCTAAAATTAAAAGTGGTCTAAGGTGGTCAATGGCCCCATGTCCATCCAAGGTTTCCTGTCCAGTGAGGTTCCACAGGCTGCATGCCACCATCAGCTCCTTCCACTGGACCATTGCCACCACTCCCGTTACTCCTGCACACACCACATAACAAGGCCAGCACATCCCCAAACCAACACAACCCCGGGGGCATAGACCTTTCAAATGGGACACCACTACAGTTACTGAATGCTGCTGGTGTTCTGCGTCGTGGTGCCCTCTCCAGCCAGGTTATGTCTTGTGTGCTTCTTTCCGTGTGGCTCCTACTCCGCCCGTGGGGTCAGTGGCACACGCTGTGCCCACTGCCTTGTCCGCACTGCGGTCTCGACACGCGTCCATGCTTTCCGCCTGGCCCCCATTACTTCCGCTCGGCCGTCTTCCATGTTCCCAGCTCCTCTGTTTGTGGCTTGCTTCTCTAGTCTTTTATTTCCATCTTTCGCACTCATGTCCAGGTGTGCTGATTGCATGGTACACAGCATTAGGGGACAAAGTCATGTGACCTGTTGTCAGAGCAACAAGCTGGGAAATGAAATAAAAAACATGCAATAAAACAAGACAGTAACCACACAGAGTAATATATGCAAAAAATCAAACAACTCACTCGTGCCCATCAAAGCTGTATGTCCGAGACACGCACACGTAGAAGGATTGTATGGCTGAGCCCGCGAAGGACACTCACATAGGCCTTGTTCTCACGGTGGCAGCACAAGCACGTGCACAATTTGATACGGCAGAGCACGTGACAGACACAGGTTGAGGTGTTCACAGTGGCAACAGGCATACACAGAGGACAGGAGGACACAGGGGAGACACGGGGTTAGCGGAATGATGTCCCTTACCTGTGTTAGGTCTGGTTTTGACCTACAATAAGTAGCTCTCGCCTATTTTGTTATTGGCCAACTTGGCCAAAATGAGCTGACTTTGTCTAGAGTCACCACAATACCGTTACATGGATGACACTTTTATGACAATTAAGAAACAAGAGCTGGAAGCCTTCTCAGAGCACATCAATGCAGTGGACCCGCACATCAGGTTTACAAGAGAAGATACTAAGGAGAACCGCTTGGCCTTTCTTGATTGTTCCACTATCAGAGGAGAGGATGGGAAGCTCTTGCTCTTTGGCTCCAACCACCCAGTACAGCATAAGCTGGGAGTGATCAGAACACTACAACACAGAGCACAAGAGGTGCCTACCAGCAAAAGGGACAAAAGGGAAACAGAACCAAGAAGAAAGGGTGTCTCTATTCCTTATGTCTCGGGACTGTCAGAAAAACTGCAAAACATTTTTAGACAACACGAAGTCCCTGTTTATTTCCAACCAAGCAACAAGTTAAGACAAAAACTGGTTCACCCTAAGGACAAGATGCCTACACAAAAACAGAGCAATGTAGTGTATTCTATCCAATGCAGTAAAGAAAGTTGTAAAGAGCGGTACATAGGGGAGACTAAACAGCCACTTCACAAGAGGCTTTATCAACACAGAAGACACGCAAGTTCAGGACCCCAAAGCACCGTGCATCTTCATCTTAAAGCCACAAACCACTCTATTGAAGACGGTGAGGTGGCGATTCTGAGCAGGGAGAAAAGATGGTTTGAAAGAGGAGTTAAGGAGGCAATCTTTGTTAAAAAAAGAGAATCCTTGCTTAAATCGTAATGGAGGTTTAAGATTCAACCTTCCCGGTGTTTATAATGGTTTGCTGAAACCCTGGAGATGCCCGGGGCCTTCGGATGCTAATCAGGTACTCGATGAGTAAAAGTCAGGGTACAATAGGCCCATCTCAGTTAGTTTCAATGGCCCATTATCAGGACGTCCCGCCCTGTGGACAGGGCTTTCACAGAGTAGGATATACACCGGAGTTCTCAGACTTGTTTCACAGATTGAGAATGACTCTTGGATGAGAGTCGAAATGTTTTGTTTTTTCCAGATGACTACAAAAAATGTTCTGCAACACATCTGTAGTGAACGTATTTATTGATATAGGGATTTTGGCATATTCTGTAAATTAAATTCTAGACCAGCAACATGCACTAGGAAGGTTTGTAGCAAAGTGTGAAGCAGCCGAGATGAGGTCAGCACCTCCAAATCAAAGGCCATGGGGCTCAACCGGAGAAAGGTGGCTTGCCCCCTCGAAGTAGGTGCGGAGTTCTTTCACAAGTGGTGGATTTCAATTATCTTAGGGTCTTGTTCACAAGGGAAGGCTGGAGCGTGAGATTGACTGGCAGATTGGTGCAGCATCTGCAGTGATGCGTTCGCTGCATCGGACTGTTGTGGTGAAGAAGGAGCTGAGTCAAAAGGCAAAGCCCAATTTACCGATCAATCTACGTTCCTACCCTCACCTATGGTCATGAGCCTTGGGTAATGACCGAAAGCACAAGATTGCGGGTACAAAGGATTAAAATGAGTTTCCTCCGCAGGGTGGCTGGGTGCTCCCTTAGAGATAGGGTGAGGAGTTCAGTCACACGGCAGAATCTCGGAGTAGAGCCACTTCTCCTCCACATGGCGAGGAGGAGTTGGCTCAGGCATCTGTTCCGGATGCCTCCGGGCATGTCCGACCGGGAAGAGGCTCAAAGGAAGACCCAGGACAAGCTGGAGGGACTATGTCTCTCGGCTGGCAAGGGATCCCCCTGGAGGAGCTGGAGGAATATTCTGGGGTAAGGGAATAAGATGGATGAAGAATGGGAAGATCTATAGGCCTATATATTAATTCAAAAGTCATATAAATTGAAGTGAATAATTTAGATCAAGGTTATTTGACTTAATGACAAATTAATGTTTAAAAATATATATAAATAAAAGAAAAAATAACTAGAAAAAAAAATAACACATTTAAACAGATGCCTCCATTTTCCAAGAAACAGCTCTGACTTTGTTGATGTCAATCCTTTCCCCTATGCATTAGTATGGAGCTCTACTCACTCGCATTATGGGGATGTAAGTGGAGAGGTGTGAATTTTTTTTTTGCACTGATGGATCAGCTGTAAATCTAAATATTTCTTCATATTTGATTTCAACAGCAGTGTAGTTATAGTAGCTAATTGTTTCTAATTGTGGTCACTAACTCTCACTCTCAAAATGTGTGCAATTTACTTAACACATTTATAATTGAACATGAAATATCCTATTCGAAATCTCAAGACAATTTTTTGTTGGAGGTAGGGGCGTGTTTGCTGAATAGATTATCCACAGTTTGACAAAGTGGTCCTTGGTCTGAAAAAGTTTGAGAAACCCTATTGTAGAAGTTTATATAGTCTTATACAAAGTAAGACCCCGTGGAGACAAGCTGTTTTGTTCTCTGCACAGAGCATTAGCTAATGAATTTTAAGTTTTTGCTATTTTCTAATTGTAACATCCACATTTCCATTTTGATTAATTATTCGTCCCTACAAGAGCCCACACAAAGGATGTTTTTGCATGTGTAATTATGTGGAACAGTGATGCTGAATGCCCCTGGTATGAATTGAGTTGTTGTGCACCAGAACATGGACAGAATGCAGATATCAGGACGTAGGTATCTGTCTGTGTGTGTGCTTTGCCTACCAATGGAAACATCTGGCATGTTGACTTCTTATTTTAATGCAATTGTATCCCAGTTTACAACATTTAGAGGTGGTTAGTTAATTATGTGAGCTTGGGTTCATGTGACACATTAAAAGTCTAAACTGGGCAGGTCAGAATTCTTTAGCTTTAGCTGTCATAAAGTATTTTTTGACGGGTTTTGGCTATTAATAATTTTTCTCTATCCACATGTCAATATGAATTAAAGGACACTGATAATGCACAATTAAATTGTGAAGTCCATAAATCATCACTAGACTAATTCTGAACATTTCTATAGCAAATGTAGAAAAAATTCAGTTGTAG